>MU089650.1:0-132184 GCA_014858505.1 Corymbia citriodora subsp. variegata | reverse complement strand
AGTTTCTATTATGGGATTTGGTTCTTGTTTTATTAGAAGTCTCCTTTGTTCTATTGCTTTGGTAAATTCGGGGCTGAATTTTTTTGGTAATTCAAATGTTTTGAACAAGGGTTGTTTGGTGGAATCTACTTTAGGGTTTGTCTGAGCAGAATTCTGGATTGTGGATTCTATTCTGACTAATTGTTTTCCTATTGTAGACAGGTGTTGGTTGGTATAATTATTTTGTTCAATTATCTTGGGAATATTAACGGATTCTTCCATTTTATCAGCAACTTTGAATGGTGCTGCTGTGACCTGGCTTTCTCCGTAAAGGATTGTTATTTTCCTAAGTGGAGGATGTAGTGATTCTATAACATCGTCATTTTCAAGTTTCCATTTGTAATGATGGTCTAATACCATTATTTCTTTTGGTTTCAGGAATTGTTCTTCAAACCAGTCAAAGAAGAATATGTGGGTTTCATATTTGTATATATAGTCATAATATTGTTTTTTAATTTCTTGGGCTGTATCCGCAAATATGTTGAAAAACCATTATCTAATGGTTGTATTTTGTGTTGAATTAAAATCCTGGTTGAGGAAAGCTTTATTTGGTTCGAAGTCTCTTTTTAAGACATTTAGTTCGTTATCTAATTCACTATTGATTTGAGAAAAATTGGGAGAGTCCATTCTTTCTCTAACAGGTTCAGTATCATATTGTTGGTAAATAGGTCTGGTTATTCCAGATCTATTGTCTAGACCATTGATTTCCGGCTCAAGAGGGGCTGTTGGAATTTCTCTATGTATTTGTAGATTTTGAGGTGTGGTATCTTGTTTTGGGGTAATTTTATGAGTACCAGACGTACTTGGTGATATGGTAATTATGTTAGGAAGATTAGGACGTTGATCAACTGAGGTTCGAGCGGTGGCTGTATGAAAATAAGGATTTGATCTCAAGTCAAAAGATTGTCTGGGAAATTGGATAGTAACTCTTCCTTCAGGATGTTGGACAATATTAGTAGGTTCAGAATTTTGGACAACTTGTTGGGGAATCTTGTTTTCTAATTCCCATTGGTCTGGTAAGGTTACTTCATCCCAATTTATGGATCTTGGGATAGTAGTGTTAGCCCTGGAAATATCAGTTTGAAGGAGAAGGGTTTCTCCTTTTGGGCTTCTTTTGAAAGCATTTTCTCCGAAGGCAGAGGCCATGGCTTTATATTGTACTCTATAGACTATGGCTAAAGGGATAGATCCTTCAGCAACTTTATAATTATGGATTTTTACCTGTAAGGTAAGGGCTTTGAGAATGTTTTTATCTTTTAACGAGACTGTGAAATTGGGGTAACAATCAAAGTGTATGGGACCTTTGCAAAGGCTAGTTTCTATAGTTCCTAATATGGATTCCTCATAATCTAAGAGACGTGAATCTCTTAAAACTAAAAGGAGGGCTGTGTTAAGTCCTTCTTTTGTAAGAGGTTTTGCTCCTACTTGGACTAGGCCTATGTGGAGGTAGTTGTATTTTTGTCTATGTTTCTTAATGGAATTCGGGTCAAGAAGGTAGACTTTTTGGTAAGAGTTGGAAAGCGGAATGTCTCTTTCTTCAGTAGCTATGATATAATCAGATTTTTTGAAAAGATCCTTAAATTTGGACTGTTTATAAATTTGTTTAAGCTGAACTTTGGGTATTTCCCAGTTATCAATGGATTTGTTGAAGTCTTCTATTTTTATTTCTTCTCTATGAATAGGACCTAGATCTGGGTCCCTAACAGAAAGAGAATCAAAGGAAGACATAGATGTTGTATCTAGGGCCATACTTGACGGATCGGAACAACTTCTTCTATAAGCGAACCGGTACTAACTCTTCGTATCCCCACAAAGGGGCCTTTACCAAGCCACACAGGATTTATTGCCTCCCTAGGACTTATGACCTAACCTGCTTAGTCGAAACGTGAAGAGTACCAACGAATGGTTCTCGGTCTACCGCTAAGAAGAATCCCAACTAATGGGTACTCGATCTATCGCAGGGTACGGAACTATATACTCGATCTATGGCTTTCCCATGGCTCTGATACCATAAGGGGTTGAACTATATACTCGATATATATATTTATAATTTTTTTAAATATAAAATTTTGCAAAAGTTCTTAGCAAAATATGGTATTTACAAAACCACACTTAGGTCAAAATTGTTTCACAATATAAAATTTACCAAATAGTATTTACATTTCGAAAAACCCTTTTAACCCAAATGTATTTATATTTTTTTAAGTGTATTCCCCCAAAACCGAACCAAACGCACCCTTCATGACCTGATGTCTCTCTCTCTTCACTCACTACTCACTACTCACGCGCCACACGCGCGGGTGGGGAGCTCAAACACACACGTGCAACTTACCCACCAAATATTCAACTCGCGTGTAGATGAACCCGTTTTTATGTTCGTTCACTTTTGGTTTTTCTAGTACAAATTTGAAACTTTCTTCACGTGGGTCACCTAACATATTTTAAAGTACTGTTTCTTTCAATTTTTATCCTAATTTCTCAGAAAATCTCTAATTTAGGATTAGTATCAATTTTATTCCAAACTTTTTTTTATCTAAAAGGAATCTCTAACTTTCACTATGGTCCCAAATTTGTCTCCCATCCAAAAATCGCAACAAGTTTTTTCAAAATTATTAACATCTGGAGACTATCAATGTTTTATATGAAGATGGAAGTGTTGATGAAAATGTAGGATTTGATAATGAACTTCTAACTAGCCCTGATATTAATAGTTTTGAAAATATAAGCGGTGATTTTGGACTTGGAAGCAAATTTTGGATCATAGCGAAAGTTTGCAATTAAGGCAATTTTGATGGAGGATGAATGGAGAGCAAACTTAGGGCTTTAGTAAAAGTTGGTGATCTATTTTTAGACAAAAAAATTAGAGCAAAATAGAAAATGGACCTAATGTTGGGATTTTTATCAGAAAAAATTTAGGGTACAATTAATATTGCACCCAAAGTTGAGGGATTTTTATGATATAAAAATTTAAGTAAGAATTTGGACTGAATCTAAAATTAAATTTTTTTTATAGAATAGAAAAATTTAAGAGTAGAATTAGGACATGAATTTTTTATAAGACAAAATATAAAATTAGGACAAAAGTTAAAATTTGACGTTTTTTAAGAAATTAAATAGGTAATGCGCCGTAATAAAGTAGGTGGCTTTATTGTTCTTCCTCCAATAATGGATGTCAAATCAAAGGTCCACTGGGAAATCTTTTATTTGAGGAGCCAAAGGGAATAATATAGGGTGCGTTTGGTAACATTTCTACTTTTGAGAATAGTTTTTTTTGAGAAATAGTTATTTTCTATTTCTACTCCCTGGAACAATTTTTAACTAAAATATGGCGTTTGGTAATTACAAAAATTTCTTATTCTTGGAATTGAAAAAGAATAGAAATGCGTTTGGTAGGGGAAATTTTTTTTTATTTCTTTCTTCCCCAACAGCGATGGAGACCGTTGGGCGGCAATGGGGTGTGGGTTGTTGCCACCGCTGGTCCCTGTCACCCGCTGCCGCTTGCCACCGGTCACCACCCACCGCCACCGGTCGCCAATTGCCAATTGCCGACCCCCACTACCCACCGGTCGTCGGGCGAAGGACGATGGCAAGAGGCTGGTGACTGGCGGTCAGTCGGTGGCGAGTGGGTGGGGGCGATTGGCGATAAGTGGCGGAGATTGGCGACCAACGGCGGTGGCGGCAAGCGGCGGGCGACTGGCGATGGCGGTGGCAAGTGGCGAGCGGCGGTGGGCGGTGGGCGGCGGGTGGCTTGTTATAGGCGGTAAGTAGTCCCCAGGAAATAGTTTCTAGAAATTGTTCATAGGAATAAGAAGCTACTTTTTCTATTTCTCATTTCTACTCCAAATTTATTATCGGGAACAACTTTCTATTCCCGGGAATAGAAAAATCAGTTTGCCTTTAACAAATGGATTTCTGTTCCTTTTCTATTTCAGGAAACAAAAAAACAGAAAAACAAAAGAAATTGGAGCATTACCAAACGGAGCCATAGTGGTCGGGAGTGAATATAAAAAGATCTTTGAACGGCGTCCATTCAAATATCTTATTTAATTGATTGATTTTTTTTCTCTTTCTGTAATCTCCATGTATGATTTAACAATCGATTTTTATATGATTCATTAGTAAGGCTTAATTTTTATCACGTCCTTTATTCTATATTGAAACAACATAATTGGAAGATGAATCTTTTTATTTTTTACGTGCTAGGATTTTTCAAATGAAATTAAATACTATATATTATGATTATTACATGTAAATAATAATGAATAAAGTTTTAGAATGAACGAGTATCCACCAAATTACAGAAAAAGAAAAGAAAACCCACACAAAGAAGAGAGCCAAACATCGAATGATGAAGCTTTCACAAAGACGGAGGTTTTAAATTTAATAGCAGATGAATATTTAATTTTTCTGCTAGACATCATACTCAATCTTGCAAGCAAAAAAATTAATTTTTATTCAATTAGTTGGTGGAGAATATGCTTGAGCACCTGCGTTACTTGCTGGTTTCCTTTTCTATTCTTTTCCATTTTTTATTAATAAGTCATGCTCAAATTTCAATCAAAGCACGAGAGCACGTGTCAGTACTGCACGTGATCACGTGAGTATTGCTCCCCTTCTGCACAATGCTGCAGAAATTAGGCCGGCAACAATTGTCAAAATGTCTTTTGCACTGCATTTTTTGTACAAATTCCAAATAAGAATTTGAAGTATTGTTATTTTTTTAAATAGATATTTGAAACATCAGTTCAAATAAGAATTCAAAATGTTTATATCAATCTCAAACAAGAGCATGAGCAATTAATCATTTGAAATAAGGGTTAGCTTTGTCGGTTGGCAAAAAACTTTGACCAATCGTGGATATTTTCATCTAAATATATTATAAATTAAAAATTAAAAAAAAAAAACACATGCGGGACTCTTTTTTAAATTTTTATAGTGTTTAAAAGAAAAAAAGATAGAAAAAGGTAAAAATTTAAAAATACGAAATTGCCCTTCACATTTAATGGGTTCATACCCTTCTTTGAAATCGATATATGCACTTAGATCCTTATTTGAAAAAGTGAGGATACTTCATATTTTTATTTAGAATATTCCCACGATTTTTATCCTTTTTTTTTTTTTTTTCTATTTGTCATTAAAAAGATAACATCCTCAGCTTCATCCTTTTATTTAACATTCGAACAAATAATCGGTGAGAATATAAAGTGTTCGAATTCTTATCTTCTCGGAGATTTAGATGGGGATAATCAGTTTTATACATTGACTTCGACTCCTATACTCCGCGAAGATACATGATACAAATTTAAGAGTAAATTGAAAATAAGAATGAAAAAATTAATTAATTAATTAATTATTTAATTCTTGGGAATTACTCACTTTTTCCTTTTTATCCTTATGCCCATCGTGTCTATCACCCGCTCCCTGTCCTTACGGTGCTCGTGAGTCATTTGGGTGTAAAGCAACGTCAAACCAAAATACCCAACAAGCATTAGCTCTTCCTAAAAAGGAGGTGATCTAGCCGCACCTTCTAGTACGGCTACCTTGTTACGACTTCACTCCAGTCAGTAGCCCTGCCTTCGGCATCCCCCTCCTTGCGGTTAAGGTAATGACTTCGGGCATGGCCAACTCCCATAGTGTGACGGGTGGTGTGTACAAGGCCTGTGAACTTCTTTTCCCGGAGAAGAAGCAATGACCTGACATCTCTCTCTCTCCCTCTCCCTCTCTAGTCGCGCGCGTGCGCCTACGCCTGAAGCACAAAGCCACGCGCGTGATTTACACGAATATTCTACTCACTTGTTGATAGGGTCCAAGAAAAGTCCATTAGAAGGATCCGATGGTGATTAAAGTAACGTGTTTTCAAGTCGCGAGGGAAATACATCTATTGAAAAATCTCTCTCGCATGAGAGCTCCCTCTACCTCATGGTAGCTCCCAAACATCCAAAACCCTAAACCCACCTTTCATCTACCTTCAACCCTCCATCTCCATCACTCCCAAACAATGGAAATCCTCTTGAAACACCATCCACCAACTTTGATACCACCATAGAAAACCCCTTAAACCCCAAACTTAGCCCCCTCCTTTGCTAAACTCGAAAAACCCCGTTCCAAATTTAGCTGTCCTCTGATCTCTGCTGCAGTACACATGGAAGGATCGGAGGAAGAGGAAATCCGACTGGCTGCGTTGTGCAAGAAACTGGGGGTATTATGGCCGACAGGAAGAATCATAGCCCTGGATGGGTTGATCCCTGCACAGAAGATAAAGGAGTGTGAGTTATCTCTAATTGGGCAACTCCTAAACAATCCAAAGGTAAACATCCAAGCTTTTCAGAACACAATGCGTAGGGTTTGGAAGATGGACAATGTAGAAATTTCGCAAATATCCCCAGGCTTCTTTGAGTTCCGATTCTCTTCAGTAGCAGATAGGAAAAAAATTCTTGACCTAGGTCCTTAGTCATTTGCCAATCATCTGTTACTGTTGAAATCTTGGGAACCTAATACCCTCCCTGCTTGTTATAACTTCACATTCTATGAGTTCTGGGTGCATATTCATGGATTACCGACAGAATGGATATCAGAAGATGTCATAGCTAAAATGGCTGCCGATATTGGCTCAGTCTTAGATGTTAAAATTGAAACGCGAAGCTATACAGCACAGAAGGTAGGAAAGGCAAGAATATCCTTTGATGTCACAAAAGCCCTTGTCCCAAGCGCTGTTTATAGCAATTGAGGGAAAAAAACTATGGCTGGACTTTCATTATGAGAGACTCCCTCACTACTATTTTTCGTGTGGGCGACTGGGACATTATGCACAGTATTGTGAAGCAGTGCCTTTTACTGAGGATCTATTTGCAAATGTGAAACAACTACCCTATGGTTCATGGTTGAAAGTAGAGGCAAATAAAGTTAGTCCTTATTGGGAGATATTTTATGGAAAAAAGATAGAAGAGCTACTTGAAGAAGTGGACACGCCTGAAGAAACAGAACACCTGGGACAATTAGTGGTCTACAACACAAATTATGAGCTGGAACATACAAACAGAAAAGCTGAAAAAGGCAAAGCACTAAGGATAGAGGAGATGACCTGGGAGGAAGCAAACTCTACACAACTGATAATAATCCCCACCAACACAGACGAACCAGGGATGCCCCAGGACCTGAAATCAAATGAACCATTGAAAAAGTGCAGAGGAACTAAAATACAAGCTCGAAAGAAACAAAAACGTTACTCTCCCTATAAGATCCAACAATACAGCAAAGAGGATATGGATGAGTCGCAATTATTGGATACTCCAGTCCAATCAATTGAGGAAGTAGAAGTGCGAGCTTTGGTGGCTAGCCCTAATAAGCCACCAGGAGACATATGAAGCTAATATGCTGGAATTGTCAGGGGTTGGGCTCTCCTCTGACAATTCAGGCTCTACGAGCACTTAATGCTCAACAAAAGCCCACTCTTATGTTTTTAATGGAAACAAAAAATCAGGAAGAGATTGTCCAAAGGATGAAACACAGGCTAAAGTTCAAGGAAAGTTATATTGTAAATCCAAATGGCTTGGTGGGGGGATTAGCCTTACTATGGAATGAACATGTGAACATTTCTATTAAATCCAGCTCTGAAAATTATGTAGATATCCTCTGCTTTATGAAAGAATACATACAACAAATGCGTATCACTTTCATTCATGCTCCTACTGAGTTCAGAGAACGAGTAAGATTATGGGACAGAATCCAGCAATGCAGTACACTTAACATTGACCCTTGGCTGTGTGTAGGAGACTTTAATGAAATACTATATCACTGGGAGAAAGTGGGGAAAAAACAGTTTGAATTCTATAGAAGGAAGGCATTCCAAGACTTTTTGGATGCTTGTGGCCTTATGGACTTGGGGAGTAAAGGTTGTGCATACACGTGGGCAAATAATTGAGCAGGGGAAAATTTGGTAAAAGAGAGACTGGACAGAGCTTTGAGTAACCTGGACTAGAGACTTACTTACCAGAATGCAGAAGTGATCACACTTCTTGCTGTAGGCTCGGATCACAGCCCAATACTGGTGAATATCTTCCCTGAAAGCAGAAAAAGGAAAAAAGAATTCAAGTTCGAATCTTACTGGATAGAAGATGCTAAATATGATCCGGTGGTGACTGACACTTGGTTTTCATTTCAAGGGGAACCAGTACAATTGTCAGTCCGGCTAAAAAAGGTTGCTGTAATTTTGGAAGAATGGAGTAAGAAACATTATTCAAATGCTGAAAAACAGATTTCTGCTTTTAAAAAAGAGATCCAGGCAATCACCAACAGCCAGAACTCGGAAAATGAAAAAGAACGTTTGCACTGGTTGAAACTGGAAATAGGAAAACTGTGGAGGCGTGAAGAGATGTATTGGGGAATGAGATCCTGCATCAAATGGCTAAAATGGGGGGATCAAAATTCAAAGTATTTCCATGCAACTACAGTGCAAAGGCGACAGAGAAACCGGATCACGATGTTAAAAAATGAGCATGACCAGTGGATAAGCAGCCCAAATCAGCTTAAGCATATGACTGTGATGTTTTTTAAAGAACTGTACCAAGCAACAGGAGGCAGAAATTTTACCCCAGTGATCAACCAAATTCCAAGCACCATCACTGCAGACATCAATCAAGCGCTTGTGAGAGAAGTCACTATTGAAGAGGTCACGGCAGCAACTTTCTAGCTTGGAGCCATCAAAGCCCCTGGATCAGATGGCTTAAGTGGGCAATTCTTTCAACATCATTGGAAGGATATTCAGCAATAAGTATTTCAGGAGGTGAGGAATTTTTTTCACTCAGGCAAACTAAATTCTAAGTTAAACAAAACAATTATCACCCTAGTTCCCAAAGTGCAACACCCAGAAAAGCTAGACCAGTTTAGACTGATCAACCTATGCAACTTTGCCTATAAAATCATCTCAAAGGTTATGGCAAACAAGCTCAAAACATGGCTTCCAGGGATAATTGCAGAGGAACAAAGCGCTTTTGTTAATGCACGTCAAATCCAAGACAATATTCTGATAGTACAAGAGGTCCTACACCAGCTACGTGTTCGAAAAAGAAAAAAGAACTTCCATGCAGTCCTAAAGCTAGACATGAAAAAGGCCTACGATAGGGTGGAGTGGGATTTTCTGGAAGCTAGTATGCTAAAAATGGGTTTTTGTGCACAACGGGTGTCTTGGATTATGGAATGTGTCTCCACAGTTTCTTATAGTGTCAAGATGAATGGAGAACACCTAGAGGCTTTTCAACCTACTCGTGGAATACAACAAGGTGACCCACTATCCCCCTACCTCTTTATCATCATGGCAAATGTACTATCTGTGTTATTGGGAAAAGCTATCGAGAATGGAACCATGAAAGGCATCAAATTAAACAGCAGCTGTCCAACTCTATCACACATACTCTTTGCAGATGACTTAATTTTATTTCTTGAAGGAACAGTAGTTGAAGCTCAAAATGTAGGAGCACTCCTTAACCAGTACTGTTTTGCTACTGGACAAGCTATAAATTTGAACAAATCAGGCATATTCTTTAGTAAAAACTATCCTACCAGATTAAGGGAGAATATGTCATATGAGATGAGGGTTCCAGAAATTGAAAAAACAGGGAAGTACTTGGGAATACCATCTGATTGGGGTGTTTCAAAAAAACAGATGTTTGCCTGGATCCTTGATAGAGTAAATATGAAGCTGGAAAGTTGGAAAGAAACTTTCTTATCAAAGGCAGGGAAATAAGTTCTCCTTAAAGTAGTGGTACAAGCAATTCCACAGTATGCAATGTTGGTATTCAAGCTGCCTTTATCTATTTGTCAAACCATTGAAAAGAAAATTGCTGATTTTTAGTGGAAAACAAAAGAAAACAGCAAGGGGATACACTGGAAAAGTTGGTCCAAACTAAAAGGAAGAAAGGATGACGGTGGCTTGGGCTTTTGTGACTTAATTATGTCAAATGAGGCAATGTTAAGTAAGCAGGCATGGAGATTACTCCAAAATCCCAATGCTTTGTGGAGCAGAGTGTTTAAAGGAATATATTTTCATGACACAGACTTATTACATGCTGAAAAAGGATCGCGACCGTCATGGGGATGGCAGAGCTTACTTAGTGGGCGAAAAGTCTTACAAGATTCTGTTCAGTGGCTAGTTAGAAAGGGAGAACAAATAAATATACGAGAAGACCCATGGTTGCCGAGAGGATTAATTGGGGGTCCTGCAAACAGAGGGGATCCTACTCGAGTTTGTGATCTAATGGTCGGGGAAGGCACAAAATGGAATGAAAACATGGTGGAGGAGGTTTTCGACACTCAAACAGCCCAAGACATCTTAGCCACTCCAATTAATGTACATTTTACAGCAGACAAATTAATCTGGAAACACACAAAAACAGGGCATTTCACAGTCAAAAGTGCCTATAACCTTTACAGGGCAAAGCAACACAACCAGCAATCAATAGGTGCATCATCATCACATCAAGCACCTAGGGCTCTCTGGAACCGAATTTGGAATGCAAAGATCGAGCCAAAACTAAAGTACTTCCTATGGTAGGTGGCTTAGCAAGCACTACCGACAAAGGAAAACCTCGCTTGGAGGAAAATCTTACCAGGCGACACTTGTGATATCTGTGCGCAACACCCCGAATCAAAGGAACATTTGTTCCTGCTCTGCCCCTGGACAGCAGAAATTTGGAAAAACCCAGAAATCAACGTACAGGTAAACGCCTTTTCGGTCACACGTATGGATGATTGGTTGGGAAATTTCAAACATACCTCTGTCCCCTTTGAACTCCTCGCGACGATCCTCTGGCAAATTTGGAAAACTCGGAATGACTGGGTATTTCAAGCAAAGAATAGGGACGCTAAACAGATCCTCACCTCCGCAAAGACACAACTGAAAAATTTTAGCCGATGGAACACAACATCAAACGAAACCCGCACACCACAGAAAGACTCACCTCTGCTTTGGACTCCACCGCCGCCAGGAGCGCTAAAGCTCAACGTTGATGGGTCGTTTAACCCCGAAACAGGGGAAGGATCGATTGCTTGTGTTTGCAGAGACAACCATGGCATTCTGGTGGATGGATTTGCCCGATCCGTCGGTGTCTCGTCGGCGATTCAAGCAGAAGCCGAAGCCAAAGCCATCTGCTAAACCCTAGACTTTTTTGAAGAAAGGAAGTCGATGCCCCTCTTCCTCGAGATAGATAGAACTAATCTGGTTGACTTGATCTGCACAGCTACAGATCGGATTAACTGGGAGGTGCACGCACGTATCACTCGGGCCAGACTTCAGGCCCATTCATTCCCATGTCTAACGCTGGCCCATTGTCGACGAGAGAAAAATTGTGTAGCGGATTGGGGGTCGCAAAGGCCCATAGAAAGAAAAGTTTACGTGCAAATTAGGTCCTATTTCCCCCCACTTGTCTTTTAGAGATGCTAAATGCTGAAGCTTGTATGCTGTTTTCTGGCACTTCTGCCTGAACTGAAGAAATAAAATCACTTATTTTCGACCAAAAAAAAAAAGTAGCGAGGGAGCTTTTTAACTTTTGGTTGGAATTGTGAATTTTCTTTTTGTTTCTCAATTTTAAAAAGTCCTTTTATTTGTTTACCCGAAATCAGAAAAAAATGTTATTTAATTCACTAGAAAATTGAATTTTTAGTGAAAAAATAAATGAGTAATCGTGGAAGCCGTCTTCATAATAACCAGTTCCTAATTCACATCCTTGGTATGACTTATTGGGTGATGCAAAGAAATTAATTTAAAATAAAAAATCATTGAAAATTTCTACAAGATCAATGTGTTTTCCTGTAATGTCACTCAAAAGAATTAATTTAATCATTAAACATGGTCCGCACTTGCAAAAGAATTAATTTAATCAACGGGGACTACATCAATGCTTTTTCACGTACTGTCTCTTTTGTTTTTGTTTTACCTTGTCCTCGATCAAACGATCCAGCGGGGTCTGCAACCTCGAAGTTGGTTTTCGCTTCTATTTTCTTATCAACAGAAAAGGCGAGTAAAGTCAAGGAGCACGTCCTAGGTTTCACGCACCTTCAGAATAGTGCCGCGGAAATTACGGATGCGATAATTGTTCTTCCCGTGCAGCAGGCATCACAGCGGTTGGATTAGCATGAAGGGTCTTGGACGGTTGGATGGCCAGAACTCACATTTAAGAACAAGAACGCACGATAGAGGCTTGTGTGTTGGTGATACAAATTGAAGGCTGAGAATCGTTGGGACATCACAGCAGTGGGTGAGTTGAGTTTGAGCGCTTCTCAGGTAATTGATGATTCCTTGCTCTTCTCTTCTTGTCTGTTTCTTGCTTTGATTTACTCCTTTTTATTCTGATGAGTCCCGTATTGAGTTTTGAGAGACAATTTTTGCAATTTCCAGATCTGAGATTTCATATTTCTCTTCTTTTGAGGTTCTGCTCCATCGATCTCTTTTACCGCCTTTATATTAGAACAAACCTCTTGAGATGGAAAGAAAAGAAGCCACTCATTCGGATGATCCGATATATGGGGAGTCTTCCTTGTCGACCTCTTTACATGCAGCTAGAGGGAAAGGAAAAAAATTTGAAGGCGGAGATGGACAACGGAAAGGGAATGAGTACGATGTGTTCTTGAGCTTTAGAGGGAAAGACAATTGCAAAACCTTCACCGATCATCTCTATAATGACCTTGTTGATGTAGGAATTTGTGTGTTCAGATATGACAATGAGCTCTATGTTGGTGAGGATATTAGTCTGGAGCTGCTCTGTGGTATCACGCAGTCTAAGATCTCAATCCCAATTATTTCGGAGAACTATGCTTCCAGCAAATGGTGCCTCCGCGAGCTGGCTCTCATGTTGATGTGCAAGAGAAGCAGAGGGCAAATAGTGTTGCTCATATTTTACAAAGTGGAACCCTCACAGTTGCAACATCTTATAGGGAGATTTGGAGATGTGATCAATGTGCATAAAAAGAGTTTGGACGAAATAGTTGTGAAAGGATGGGAAGAAGCACTCAAGGAAGTTAGTACTTTAAAAGGATGGGAATTGGAGAAAATTGATAACGGGTATGATATTCTCTACAAAAGTTTCTCGTAACTAGTTCTTACCTTGAGAAATAATATAAATGTTGCCATTGTATAATGAATATTTACGTTGTTATTTGACAGACACGAAGGAACGTTAGTTAAAATGGTCGTCGAAGAAGTTGTAAGCAAATTAAAAAGATCTTTTCAAGTAAGTGTTCCCGAACAGTTGGTGGGAATTGACAATCATGTGGAACAGATTATGAGCTTCATAGATGCTAACTTTGATGGTACAAGCATAGTTGGAATTTATGGAGTGAGCGGTATTGGTAAGACAACTCTTGCAAAGGTGTTGTACAATAAGCTCTCTTGTCATTTTGAGTATCTTAGCTTTGTGGCAAATATTCAAGAAATTGCGCAGCGCAAGGGTGTTGTATGCCTACAAAAGCAACTCATTACTGACATAATAGGAAGTCCATGTGATTTGTCTAATGTTGACGATGGAATCGTTGTCGTCAAATCTCAATTTACATAGAAGAAAGTTCTCATTCTTCTTGATGATATGGGTGACAATACTCAATTGAAGGCTTTGTGTGGATACTCTAGTTGGTTTAAAGCAGGAAGCATAGTTATCATCACAGTTAGAGACAAGAGTATTCTCCATGGAGTTAGGGCAAGCCACATGTACCAACTCAGCGAGTTGTCTATGGATCAAGCATTGATTTTATTTAGTAGACATGCATTTCGAAAAGATTCTCCTCCAAGTGAATATGAAGTTATCTTGCGTGATGTAGTATCTACTACTGGGGGGCTTCCTTTAACTCTTGAAATTATAGGTTCATTCTTACATGGAAAGACACAAGTCGTATGGAAAGATACTTTAGAGAAATTAAAGAAAGTGTCTCATGAGAAAGTGCAAGACAAGTTAAGGATAAGTTATGAAGCATTAGATCATGAGGACCAACAAATGTTTTTGGACATCGCATGTTTTTTTATTGGATCATCTAAACAAAGTCTGACTTATTTGTGGGATTCTTGTGATCTTTCCCCGAAGAAGGGGATCGAAGTATTGAGTCGTATGTCCCTTATTAAAGTTGACAAAGACGGCAAGTTAATGATGCATGATCTAATGAGAGATTTGGGAAGGGAAATTGTTTTGGAAGAAAATCAAAAGGAGCCTCGACAGCGAAGCAGAAAATGGGAAGTTGCAGATGTGCTTAACTACAAGAAAGAAGAGTTTTTCTCTGCTTCTCTTAGTTAGTGAATGTGAGTCCGTGTTCTTTTTCTTGTTTGAGATAAAAATTATTGCTAATCTCGAGTCTCCAAAACTCGCTGCTTTTACTTGCAAAAGAGCTCTTTTGATCAATTGTTGTTATTGCTTGATTGTAGGACATAATTGAGGAGTGATTTTTTATTTGTTGATGACTGATATTTATATATCTTTACCTCATAGCAGTATGATGAGGGCTCTTTCCTTTTGTAACCTCAATGCAACAACGAAACTACGTAAACATAACATAATATTTGACTTTTGACTAATTTAGGTCGGAAAATCTGACATCTATAAATTATTTAGGGGCATGCTTGATGCACATGTTGATGCACATGTTTGATGTTTGCATTCTTCTTTTGATTTTTTGTGAGGAAAATTACCAAATTAATTATAAAGATAATGTAAGCCGCAATTCAGTTCTAAATATTTTAATTTGGCTAATTTATTTCTATAACATTTGGACAATTTTTCAAAATTATCTTTTAAGCTAATATTGGTTGAAAAATACTGTATGTGCCGACCCTTTTTGTGTGGCCGGGTAGTATTTGACAAGTAAATCCAGCGTCGAATTTTTGTTTTATTTGCTTTTTTGCGCTACTGGTCATCTTCTTCGTCCGCCCGGCCAAGATGTGGAGGACTCTAGGGGAGCCGCGGCGGTGGTGATATGAGCGAGCGAGGTGAGCCTCCTGCCCCCAGCTTGCCACGTGGCATACGCCTGAGGACGTGTATCTACGCTTCAAAAGAGCTTCTGAAATGGATCTTGGAGAGGATCGAAGAGAAGCAGCGAGCGATTGCTACAGGCTGGAGAGATTCTGGAAGCTTCTGGCGGAGGTCGAAGACCTCAACCTCTTGATGGACCCGGAGGATTTCCTGTGGTTGAAGAAAGACTTCGCTATTCCTTAAATGAAACCATTACATATTTGGAAAAGCCTAAGAAAGACCTGTCTAAAACGCCCCCCAAAACTCCCCAAAAACCGAGCAGTCTCTCAATTTTTCCCCATAATAATCATCCCAAAAGGAATTCTTTTAATTTTTGAGAAAAAGGATGTTCTTCTTGGCGGGGGGCGCTGGAGCAGCAGGCGAGGCTTGTGCTGAAATCGGGTGCGGGTCGGTGCATAGCGTGAGGGCTGGGGGCCAATCTTGTCGACAAAGGTGTTGAAGCTCTTCCTTGTCCCTGTCTGGCGTTCGCCCGGCAAAGGCCCCGCCCCTTCTTGCACCGCAACAACCGCAACCTATTATTCCCTCCCCCCGCCTCCCTTCTTCCTCTGTCGCCGAGAATTAAGATGCAGATGTTGGGGAACATGAATATGCGAAAAATAAAGTAGGGAAGAAAAAGAGGGCAAGCAATAATTTTTATGTGGAAAACCCTTCTAAAATCAAGAAGGGAAAAATCATGGTGCCGCACTAGGCAATCTCTTCACTATCAATATCAGCATTACAAACTCAGGGTTACAATAGTGTTACAACCATAAAAGAAATTGCCCTATTTATAACAGGAGTTTAGAGTATATATATGTATACCATTAGCAGTAATATCAATTTTATTTTCTTTAATATTTTAGGATGGGTGACCTATTGGGAAGTGCCTACCCACAATAATATTTTTTTCTATCAGACTCTACAATTTCATCAATCTCCCACTTAAAAAAATAGCAATAATCTTTTATAGTCTTCATCTTTTCAACCCAAATTATTCTAGTGCGGCGGCCCCCCTCATCACTTACCATGGAGGTCAACTGAGGCAATGCACAACGTCGGTCTCTCAGTGGTGACAACCTTTGTTAACATATCTGCTGGATTTTCTGCATCAAGAATCTTCTTTAATGACAATATTCTGTCATCTATCAACTGACAAATTTGATGATATTTTAACTTAATGTGTTTTGTCCTTGAGTGAAATACCGGATTCTTTACAAGACAAATAGCACTTTGACTAA
The DNA here is from genome assembly GCA_014858505.1 of Corymbia citriodora subsp. variegata. Lineage (NCBI taxonomy): Eukaryota > Viridiplantae > Streptophyta > Magnoliopsida > Myrtales > Myrtaceae > Corymbia > Corymbia citriodora. Next base: position 115,923 of record MU089650.1, on the reverse strand, counting down.
TACTGAAAAGAATACTGTTATCTTGCTCATTGCCTATCTTATTCAGAAAATTTTTCAACTAAATCATTTTCTTACTAGCTTTAGATATAGCCACATACTCTGCTTCAGTGGTTGAGAGAGATACACAAGTCTAGACATCCAACTGATTGCAGTGCCACCTAAGGTAAAAACATAACCCAAGGTGCTTTTCCTATTATCCAAGTCACAACCAAGATCTGCATCAACAAAGCCTTGTAAGATTACACTATTTTTCATAAAACATAATGACATACATGAAGTGCTTTTTAGGTATCTTAATAACCACTTTACAGTTTCCCAATGTTTTATTCCTGGATTTGCCACGTATCTGCTCACAACTCCCACTGCATGAACTATGTCTGGTCTAGTACACACCATTGCGTATATTAAACTACCAACATCTGATGCATAAGACACTTTAGCCATATATTCTCGCTCTTCATTCGTCTTTGGTGACTGCTCCTTTGAGAGTCTGAAGTGATTTCCTAAATGAGTACTTTGGGCTTTGCATTCTGAACTCCGAATATGTTCAGCACTTTTTCAATGTACTTTTCTTGAGATAACTTTAGAATTCCTTTAGATCTATCCCGCACAATTCTCATCCCAAGAATTTGATTCGCTACGCCCAAGTCCTTCATCTCAAACTCTTTTGACAATTGCTGCTTTAGTATGTTGATCTCTTTTGTGCTAAATCCTGCAATGAGTATATCATCCACATACAACAGCAAAACAATATCCTCAAATTTTTTGAAATAACAACAGTGATCCATGTCACTTCTAGTGAACCCATTACCACACATAAATGTGTCAAATTTTTTGTACCACTGTCGAGGAGCCTGTTTCAAGCCATATAAACTTTTCTTCAATTTGTAGACATAATGTTCTTTTCCATGATCTTGAAAACTTTCCGGTTGTATCATATATATATCCTCCTCCAAATTATCATGGAGGAATGCAGTCTTAACATCTAGCTGCTCTAGATGTAAATTCTCTACAACAACATACTCAATACTGACCTGACAGTAGTCAATTTCACAACTGGAGAAAAAATCTCTATATAGTCAATTCCTTCCTTTTGCTAAAACCCTTTTACTACTGACCTTTCTTTGTAACTCTTGCTGCCATCAGGTTCTTCTTTGATCCGATACACCCACTTGTTCTGTAATGCTTTCTTCCCATTTGGTAATTGAGTTAACACCCAAGTTTTGTTTCTCTCGAGTGAATTCAACTCATTATGTATTGCTAACTCTCACTTAATAGAATCTTCAACCTGCACTGCTTCCGAAAATTTTTTTGATTCGCCAGCGTCAGTCAAAAGCAAATAATGCAATGACGGAGAATATCTTTGTACAGGTTTATGTGTTATACTAGATCTTCTCAAAGTGGGATCAGGTGTACGTGATTCTTGTTTAGCAATAGTTTTAGGAATTTCAACCTGAACACTTTTAGAATTCTCTTCCAATTCAATCTCTGTATTCTCCACTAAATTTTTCTTCACACTAGATTCTGCCACAGATTTGTCCTTATATGACATGTTCTCATTGAATGTAACATCATCAGTTCTTATTATTTTTCTATTTTGTTCATCCCAGAACCGATAGCCAAAATAATTAGAATCATACCCGATGAAAAAACATTTTTTAGCTTTTGCATCAAGTTTATCTCTATTTTCAAAATCTACGTGGACATAAGAAGCACAATCAAAGACTTTCAGATGCGAGAGATTTACCTTCTTTCCACTCCATTCTTCTTCTAGTAACTTAAAATCAAGTGGAATTGAAGGTCCCCTATTAATTAAATATGGTGCCGTATTAATTGCATCTGCCCAAAACATCTTGGGTAATCTTTGTTGACACTCGAAATTTTGTTTATTTTGTTTTAGATTCCCATTTACTTTGCTTATATAAATACATATTAATTTCTAAAAAAAATTAATTAATTATTTTTTAAAATGTGGGTCTGGGCCAGGGCTGGGCCTGCCCGGCCCCTTTCTCTTCCTCTTTCCCTTCCCCACGTGGGCCTGGCCCGCCTTTCTTCTTCCCTTTTTGGCCCAGCCCGCGCCTTTCTCTTCCTCTTCCCTCCTTCATCGTCGCACGGCAACGGCCACCTGCAAAAGGGAAATAAAAAATGGAAGCAAGTGGCAGCATGGGAGAGAAAGCAGCAGCAAGTCAGCAGCAAGTCGGCAGGAAGCAAAGCAACAGCAGCAAGTCAGCAGAAAAAGCGGCAGGAGAAGTCAGCAGAAGCAGAGAAGAAAGAGAACCCGAGGGAGAAAAAAGCGGAAAAAAAACAGAAGAAAAAGGGACTGAGGAAGACCAGAGAGAGGGAGAGGAAGAGACCGAGAGAGGGAGGCGGAGAGAGAAGGACCGAGAGTCTGAGCGAGGCAGTGACTGAGGAAGAGCAAGAGAGCTTCAGCTGACGCCTCGGCCGCGCGCGAGCTCCGTCCGACGTCTCCTCAGCTGGCGTCCTCAAGTTGAGCCAGGTAGGCCTCCCCCGAGCACCCCTGTTCGTTATTGACGAAGTCACGGGCCGGAGCTCGCGCCGACAAGTTCGTGCGAGCCCCGGCCCCTGTCGTCTCTCCATAAATGTTTCTCAGCGTGCTGGCATACTTAGTTAGAAGCCCAGGCCCGGTCGGAGCTTGGCTCGAGTTGTGAACCCCTTGTTTTACTAATGCACACTACATGTTCGACAAAATGCTTTAAAGAAGATCTAAAAGCCAGTTTGTGTTTTAATGCAAGACTGAGTTATTTTAACCCCAACGTTTGTTAAAACCTGTTTCCTTTGCCCAGATTCATTGTGTTTTGTGTGGCTATTACGAAATATTCGCGTATTTCCTGATCGACGAGATTTTGCGTGGCTCCGGAGAACGGTTTAGGGGTAGCCGGAATAGGTGGCCGGATCTAGTCGATGCCGGTCGGAGTGAGTGACTAACGTGTGGGGGCGGTTCAGCAATTGTAGGAAGAAACATGGTTCGGTAAAAATAAAAAAATAAAAAAAAAGGAAGAAAGAAGAAGTTGCAGAAGAGAAGATGGGGAAGCGTCAGGCGTGCATGGGGTTGCATGGGGAAGAAATCTGCAGGGAAGAAGACCAAAAGAATAAAAAATAGAATAAAAAATTAAAAGAAAAGAACAAAAAGAAAGATTAAAGAAAGAAAAAAAAAGCAAAAAAAAGCAAAAAAGGCCAATAATGAGATAGGGGTCAAGGAAATGGGCTTCGCCACGGGTCCGCTTCAGCTGGGTTGAATTTGTCACGGGCTGGGTTTTTTAGTTGGGCTATAAAATAGAAATAGAAATGGGCTGAACTTCGATGTGGGCCTAAGATGAGATTTGGGCCGTTTTTTGATTGGGCTGGAAAATAGAAATAGAAATGGGCTGTTTTAATTTTTGTTTTTGTTAAGCCATTTTAAAAAAATTTACCAGGCCGTTCGGCCAGCCCGGACCGATAGGGTCCGACCCGGTCCGAATCACTTTTTTAATAAAAAAATTAAAATTAAAAAGTCTAAAAATTCAGAAATTCCAGAAAAAATTAAAAAATCTTAAAAATCTCAAAAAATTCTAAAAAAATTTCGAAAAAATCATCACAAAATTAAAAAGTGTTTTTTTTTTTATTTCAGAAAGGTTTTAAGATTTTATTTTATTTCATTTTTCGAGTATTCAAAATTCCAAAAAAATAGAAAAAATTAGAAAATTCCAAAAAGCATTAATAAAATTCAGAAAAGTCAAAAAATATTTTTTTAAAATCTTAAAAGTTTGTTTTCTTTAATTTTGGATTATTAAAAAAATTTAAAAATATATAAAAAATTCAGAAAAATTCAAAAAAAAATCAGAAAATTGCAAAAATTCCTAAAAAAGAAAACATCCAATTGAATAAGCCTTGAGGGCTCTACAATAGGGCTCTTCTCTTGTGCCTTGTTTTGTCATGATTTTTGGATGCTATTTCCTTATTGTAGAACGATTAGGATAAATCTTAGTTCTCTCAAATGTGTTTCAATGACTTTAGTTAATACACAATCGAGTTAGGTACCGAAATGTCGTTAGTCGCGTGATTAACGTAATCAAGTCCTCGACCTTAGATTCTCTGGTTGCGTAGAAAGTAAGGCACGCTCCCATGTCTCGCTTGGTTTCTAGCCGACTCCTTATTTGAAAACTTTTATTAATACCCAACTTTGCGCGGGGTATGGGCTTGGGAGAGCCTGAGTTAATCAAGGGCCATCGGCTCGAAATTAACAATACCCCTAGACCTATAGTTTTATTTCGAAAAATTTTAGGTCACGACGATCCTGCATGCAATTTCATACTTCTTGCACGCTCATTCAGAGTTCAGTTCATTCTCTTAGCAACTCCGTTTTGCTGCGGTTTATTGGGAACAATTCTTGTCATTTTGATTCCGTTTTTTGTATAAAATTGCTTGAATTCCTTGCTATCATATTCACCACCATTATCGGACTTTAGATATTTAATGCTCAAGCCAATCTCATTCTCCACTTTAGCTTTCCATCTTTTAAAAGTAGTAAACATGTCGGATTTATTTTTTAGAAAATAAACCCATACTTTTCTGGTGGAGTCATCAATAAATGTGACATAATAGCACGAGTCTCTAAGGGAATGCACAAGAGTCGAGCCCCACACATCTGTATGCACCAACTCTAATTTTTCTTTCTTTGGTTCTTTTCCAATTTTCGAAAAACTAACACGTTTATGCTTACTCATAACACAATCTTCACATAAACCAACATCTATGGATTTCAAATTAGGCAATTTTCCCTTAGATGCTAATATCTTCATTCCTTTTTCGCTCATATGTTCAAGCCTGCAGTGCCATAATTTAGAATCAATTTTTGATTCAGCAATTACTGCAGTTTCTCTATTGATTTCAATCACGTAAAGCGTTCCTGCATTTTTTGTTCCACGTGCTACAACCAGAGCACCTTTAACAATTTTCTAAAAGCCATCCCCAAAAATAGTCCTGTAACCTGTGCTGTCTAGTTGACTTATAGAGATCAGATTTCTCTTAAATCATGGAACATATCTGACATCATGTAACTTCCATTGATATCCGTTAGTAGATTTTCTATAAATGTCACCCTTTCCCATAATATCCAAAGGTTCATCATCAGCAAGATAAACTTTTCCAAATTTTTCAGCAACAAAATTGTGCATTAATTCTTTGCATGAACTAGAGTGAAAAAAAACGCACTTGAGTCAAGAATCCACGACTCAATTGTATTGTCAATGCTCAAAATTAAAGCATCACTATTTTGTGTTTCTTCAAAAGTTACATTCACGGATTTTTCTTCCTCTTGATTTTGATTTCGATTTCGATATTGAATTTTCTTTTTTGAAGCTCTACAATCTCGTTTCAGATGTCCCTTTTCGCAATTCCAGCAAATAATTTCACCACGAGGTCTTGATTTGCTTCTCCCTCTGGACTTTGATCTACCATGATACTAGTTTCGCCCCCGTTGATTGCTTCTCCCTCTGCCTTCAATATTTAAGGCAGTACCCGAAAATTCACCCGATTTTCTTCTACGAATATCCTCGCTAAGAATTAAATCTCGGATTGCTTGAAGTTTCAACTTTTTCTTATCAGACGTACTGCTTACTGCAGTCACAGTTGCACTCCAACTTTCAAGTAGAGAAGATAATAAAATTAAAACCTTTACCTTGTCATCAAATTTGATATCCATCGAACTCAACTGAGTCGTGATCATGTTGAATTCGTTTATGTGATCTGTCACAGAAGCACCCTTGTCCATGTCAAATTGAAAAGATGACGCATCAAATATACCTTATTTGATGCAGAAAGCTTCTCGTACATGTCAGACAACGCTGCCATCAAATCCACCGTTGTCGCCGCATTGGCAATGTTGAAAGCAACGTTCCGCGCCAATGTAAGATGAATCAAATTTAGAGTTTGTCGATCTAACAATTCCCACTTTGCTTGCTTTATAGATTCTGGTTTCTCTCCAGACAAAGGTTGATGCAAGTTCTTCTAATACAGCATATCCTCGATCTGCATCTTCTAGAAACCAAAATCTTTGCTATCGAATCGATCAATCTTCACCTTTCCTTTTTCCATATTCGCTCCCACTATTTCGCCAAAACTAGGCTCTGATACCAGTTGTTGGGGAACGCGAATATGCGAAAAATAAAGTAGGGAAGAAAAAGAAAGCAAGCAAGAATTTTTACGTGGAAAACCCTTCTAAAATTAAGAAGGGAAAAATCACGGTGCCGCATTGGTTACAAAGCTTCAGCGTTACAACTATGAAAGAAATTGCCCTATTTATAATAGAAGTCTAGAGTATACATAATTAAATATGGAAACTATATGTATGCCATTAGCAGTAATATAAACTCTATTTCCTTTAATATATCAGGATGGGTGATTTACTGGGAAGTGCCTACCTACAATAATATTCTTCTCTATTAGACTCCACAATTCCATCAGCAGAGTGGTTCTTGTGATCGCGGGATCCTCCGCACCAGCGTGGAAAAGAAGGAAAACAGAAGACAAGATAATAAATTAAAAGAAAAAATTTACAAAACGAAATCGTTCGGCGTTGGGATTTACATATCAGAGGCCAGCTAGCTGCGTAGAACGGTTGACTATGAAAGATCTAGTGTTTTTGGGCCTAAATTGAGTGAGAACTATTAATTTGATCAAATTAAAATACGTCTTACATTAATAAGTTTATGATTGATTTGATAATTTTTTTTTATATATAAATATTGACTTTTTGTGAGTTGTTTGCTATGATAATTGAGACTTCCGCTCATTTGTGACAATTAGTTTTCTGATTCCTATATATTTTCAAGTTGAATTAACTGTAGAAATAGTCCTTTAAGTAATATTGCTTGTGCAATTTAGAACCCTATCTCTATATTTTTTTGGCTCAATGTAGTCCTTTATCTTTCATCTTTTGTGCAATCGAGTCCGTTGTCATCAATCATTAGTTAACATTGTCAATTTATCGATGTGGCTTCCATATTTGTTTATGATACCGTGAAATATAACCCTCTGTATGTATATTATCTTTCTTCTATGGACTTTTCACAGGAGCGGATACTTTTTTTCTATGAATTTGCTAAAACTTATACTATTTTTCTTTATGACAGATGGATAATTTTTCGATTAATGCCCTTATAACATGTTTTTGTCGAATATAGACTATCATGTTATAATAATTCCTTTTGCATTGTTCAACTAGAGTATTTTATTTTGCATATATTTAGTGCATTTATATAATTTATTTGCTAAATATGAGCTGTGATATTATTTTCTTAATATTATTTGCTTATGAAGTACGGCCAAATATTTTATCATGATTGGTATCCATGCAACTTTTCAATCATAACAACCATTACTTAATTTACATTTCGTTATACGAATTATTGAGAAGTACCTAAATATATAATAGAACCCTAGGTTATGTTCCATTCGCAGAAAACAACTTTCAGGAAAAATGTTTTCAGATTTTTGGGCATTCGTTTTATGGAAAATAAACTAGCCGGAGAAAACATTTTTAATTGTTACTTATTGAAAAGTAGCTAAACGTATAATAGAACCCTAGGTTTTGTTTCATTCGTAGAAAACAACTTCTAGGAAAGACGTTTTCGGATTTTTGGGTATTCATTTCATGGAAAATAAACTAACTGGAAAAAATATTTTTCATCAGTGGAAAAAAATCTTCTTAAATAGGAAAAAATGTCTTTTGCTTTTCAAGATGAGGAAAACATTTTTCTCACTCACTTTCTCTTATTTCACACTCATGTTAACCTTTTTTTCTTTTCTCTCTCTTCTCTTTTTACTTCTATCTCCTTTGGTGATATCGCGGCTCGCCAGACCAGCTTGCTCAAGGCTCGCTCAATTGGTGGCAAGCCAGGCCTCGAGCTCGCCGCTTGCTGATCAGGCATCAGGCGAGCTTGAGGCCTTGGGCCTCGCTAGATCACTGGCAGGTAGCTTGCCTTTGGCCGGTTGTCGGCTGTGGCCAAACCACTGGCATTTCAGGCTTGCCAAAAAGCATTTCCAATCTTTCTTCTCTGCAAAACCTCATTGTTCAACACAGCGAGAAGCTTTGAGAATTACCAGAACTACCCTCTGGCTTGACACCTCTAGATATCACCTGCCAGACGTTGCTATTGCCACATCTTTCTTAGTTAACCCGTCTCAAGAAACTCACTCTTCCTGATTGTCTTAGGCTTATGTATCTCCTAGAGCTTCCCACTGGACTATTGACACTTTCTATCACACGTTGTGGGGACAAATTTGTCAAAGTTGGAGTCACTTAACTACATTGATTCTCAATGAGTACGTTGAGCTAACAGAAATCGCTGGCCTGGAAGGTTTACGATACCTATCCAAGTTACATGCACAGCAATGCCCTAAGATACCCAGGCTTGATGGATTGGAGGCTTTAAGATGCTTACAGATCGATGAGGTGTTTCTGGATTCTCGAAGTTAATGATTCTGTAGGACAAAAATGCTCCAAGTCGCGTGAAACAAAGTCATCTAGAAACTAGGCCACTCAAAATGCAAAGAGATTTGTCTAGTCCAAGCATATTACTTCCAAGAGAGGTGTCTAATCATCCGAAAACGAATATGTAGATGTCATTCTTTTGAAGAGAAATGTCTTTGCATGCAGTACTATATTAAATAACGCTAATCGATGGGGGTACTTGGGTCCCTGAGCTCCAGAAAGAGTAGAATCATAAGTAGCATAATAATAGTCTACTATTTAATTTTAAGATGTTAGTCCTATTTCCATAATGCTCATTTGCTGTTTGGAAGTTATTTACTCTTCAGTGATAAAATATAATTTAGTTTATTAGAGTGACCATTGTTGTGATGACAAATGAATATCTGGTCAGTAGATAAGTAGATCCAACTTCCATGATAATAATGTCACCAAATTAGATTAAACTACTAGCTAAATTTTCTTATTAATATCATACTAGATTAGATGTCAATTTAGGTATCAGAGTATCCTGGAATAGGTGTCTGCACTTTTTTTGCATAGACAAGAAAAATTTGATGACATATGAATGTCTTGTATCTATGAGTGGAACTGAAGCAATGTGATAAGAGAGACAGATTAGGTGATGTTTGTCCTTTTCTCTGTCTACGATAATACCTTGGGGAAGATGTTTTGTTTTTCTTGCAGGGAATGGAGAAACCGAAGAATTTAGCTATACAGCGAGTAGCAGACATGAAAATCTCAGATAGGAATTATGCAATTGCAGCTGTTCAGAATATAGTTGGAATTGACGATCGTGTGGAACAAATCACCGACTTACTGGAGATGGAAGTCAATGATGAGGTGCGACTTATTGGAATCTGTGGAACTGATGGAATTGGCAAGACGACTTCTGCCAGGGCTGTATATGACTGCATCTCTTCTTGTTTCGACGGTTGTAGCTTTCTTGTGGAGGTTGAAGAAACCTCACAAAGTCCTCATGGTATTCAGGTTTTGCAAAATAAGTTGATGCGTGATATCCTTAAACGAGATCGGGAGGATCCTTCTTTTGATGGAAGAATAGAAGATTTCCTGGACATATTTCATGAAATGAAAGTTCTAATAGTTGTCGATGACATGGAAAAGCCATCCAATCTTCATGCTCTTGTAGGAGACCAGCTTCATTGGTTTGGTCCCGGCAGTCGAATAATTGTGACTTCCAAAAATAGTGGAATTCTCAAAGAGTTTGATTCCGACAAGGCTCCTACCTACATGGTTAGTGAGTTGGATGATGGTCAAGCTTTTGAAAGTTTCTGCAAGCATGCATTCAGGATGCAATCTTCCATACCTGATTATGATGGACTCTCAAACAGCATTTTCAATGCTACAGAGAAACTACCATTAGCAGTTGAAGTCGTCGGCTCACTTTTTCAGGGTAAATCAATGCAAGAATGGAAAGGTATGGAGAACTCAATGAAGCAACATTTGATTAGTTCTCAAAAGACTACGGTTGGCCTTGAAGAGATACTGGATATATGTTACCGAGAATTAGATCCACAGCAAAAAGGTATATTTCTGGACATAGCATGTTTTATCTCTGGTGTGGATGCCCGAATTGCTTCATATATGTGGTCCAATTATTATCCATCCCCTGGTTGCATTCTAATGCCCCTGGCAAAAATTGGAGAATACAATGGACTGCAGATGCACAGATTGCTGAGATGCCTTGGCAAAAGAATTTTTGAGCAAGAGGGATCTGGAGATCCAAGTTCAAGAAGATCTTGCACACAGGATATGGTTCTAAAGGAAACGAACAGGGAGAAGGTAAAACCTTTTGGTTCAGTTTGTTTGAAAACAAACTTCTTGACAGATGGGCTACATGTTTCTTTTTTGTCATATTTTCTGGGGGCATAATGTCATGTCTGTACTCTTTAGCATGTAATGCAAGGAAAGCATCCTTTTTTTTTTCTGATTGGTATTTTGGTTTACAACTTCTGATGACTATGTTACTTATTTTATATGTAGGGAATCGAAAACGTTGAAGCTTGTGATTCATGCATGTTAACAGCTGCAAATTTTGCGAGTATGCCAGCCATAAATTTTCTCAAGTTGGATGATGCTAAAGTTTTCGGAGATTTTACTGGTGCATTTCCAAGTTTAAAGTGGCTCTGTTGGCAAAGGTGTCCTCTGGATTTTAGTGCAGAAAATTTGGTAAGAGAGTTGGTTATTCTTGATCTGTCTTGGAGCAAAGTCACTGAAGACTGGCGAGGTTGGAGTAAAATCAAGGTGATTTGGTATTTGATGCTTTTTATATTTTCTTTCTCGAATTTGATATCTGTGAATTGACCATGTGTGGGTTTCTGGTTTGACCTTGCAGATGGAGAAATTGAGAGTCTTGAATCCTACAGGTTGTTCAGGCTTACTGTTCACTCCCAACTTCACTGGTTACGAACATTTGGAAATCTTGATTCTTGAATGGTGTTCTCATTTGGTGAAGCTAGATCCTTCAATTGGCCATTTGAAATATTTAGTCTCCCTGAATTTGAAGTTCTGCTCCCAATTGAACGGGTTGCCAGTAGAAGTAGGTTGTATGACAGCTCTGAAAGAGCTTTTTCATTGACGGGGCTTCTATACGGCAGATCCCCATCTCCATAGGCAATTTGAAACAACTTGATATTCTCAGTGGCTTCAAGTGCTTCCCATTGACTCACCTGCCCAGGTCAATTAGTTACCTCACTGCTCTCTCTGAGCTCTTATTAGACGGTGCCAAAATTACTGAGCTCCCGAGCTCACTGGGGGAGCTGCTTAATCTAAGACGCTTGTCATTGAGGAATTGCCATCGTATGAAGAAACTTCCAGATTCTATCAGTAGAATGGGGTCATTAAAGGAGTTGGATATATCAGGGACTAGTATCTCTGAACTCCCCAATTCAATAAGATATCTGGAAAGCTTGACAGTGCTGAGAATGGATTCTTCTTTCATTCGAGCATTTCCTGAGGAGACTGGGAATCTAGCTGAGCTTGAAGAACTACATGCTTCCTGGTGTCGTCGTTTGAAGGGGGCTATTCCCGGTAATATCAAGGGACTACGTTATCTGAGATCATTGACACTGGGGCATTCCAGTATATCAGGCTTCCCCCCTGAAATATCCACCATCCCTGGTCTTCACACCCTGGATTTAATTCAGTGCAATGAAATTGAGGAGTTGCCGAAGCTTCCCCCTTCTCTAATTTGTCTGCGTGTGAGTTCTAAAAAATGAAAGCGATAACCCTTCTTGAAGATTTGAAGGAATTGGACGAGCTATGCCTAAGTGATGGGGACCTGAAGGCACACCAACCTCCCTCAAAACAGCTGATGCCAGAATCCAATGTGCAACAAATGATTGACAAACCATCCTTCTCAATATCGTTTCCTAAACTGACGAAACTAGAATTGTCTCTTTCACATATTATCAAGTTGAAGTTTGAGCCAACGGATATTACTCAGCTCAAAATGCTAATCCTTTCTGGTTTGAGCCTTGAAGAAGTATCTGAGCTTCCCAAGACGTTGTCAGTTTTATCAATTCAAGATTGTTCATCATTGAAAAGATTGCCAACTGTCCAGGGCTTAAACAACTTATCAGTGTTCAAGCTCTACCATTCTGCGATAGAAGAGATTGAAGGGCTTGAAGGTCTCAAAGCCCTGAAGAGGCTAGATATATTGAATTGCAAAATACAGAATCTCCATGGGATTGGCCGGTTGACCTCACTGAGAAGTTTGATTCTATCTGAATGTGATTATCTCGATCGTTTACCTGATCTTTCAAACTTGAAGTTGCTGAAAGTTTTAGAGATGAGACAATGCAAAATGATCCATCAAATTGAAGGCCTAGAAGAATTAACATCCTTGGAAAAGCTGAATATTAGTAAATGTCCGGCTGAGAACTCGGTGCAAGTACAGAATGTGTTGAAGCACGTAATGGCACGTTCTACAGATACGTGATACTGGATTCTCCTCAGTTTCAACTGACGTCTCTGCATGGCATCCACCCCGTTAAGGGAAAGACAGGTGCAGTCCGTGGGTGCAGTCCGTGGAAAATCTTAATGCAGAAACAGGAATAAGCGAAGAAGGCAAATTTATTGGAGTCAATTTCAAGCTTGACTCTATTGAAATATTTCAAGCTCAAGCTTGACACCATTGAAGTCCCTTTGAAGACAAGTTGAGGCCAAATCAACAAAAGGCAGCCGCTCCGGGTGATCACACCGGTCTCTTCCAAAAGGAAAGTTGTGCACCAGTTGATTTTCTTCTCAAATTTCAGATGGCAAAATCTTTGAGGGCTCCAGTATATGCAACCCATCTGGCAGATTGGTCAAATTATAAAACTGCGTCACTTTTATGATGGGTCACAGCAGAAATGATTTCCCGTCTGGCTACAGCATAATTTGAGAGGCTACTGAGGTATCAATAGAGTTCTCATCCTTAGTTACCATGTGTCTCCTCACTTCTAGATCAAGTTTATGAATTCCCCTGCCAAAATCAAGGCGGTCATAGACTTATCTGAAGGAAAAGGATGTTTTGCATTCTGACTTGAGTGACATCGTTAATTTTTCCATTGATTTTCCGATTCATGTTAGTCATCTTTTCTGGTTCTTCTTTCAATTTAAATATAGTATTGACACCTAAATTTTTGCTTACAGATTATACGTGCATTTCATAAGAATATTAGGGATCAAATTCTTTTCATAAGAATATTAGGGATCAATAACCAAAAACATCGATATTGCATAAACTTGCATATTGCACCTTGCATGGACTCGCATTCATGTATCTCATTTTTGTATGCCCCTTGTCATTTAATTTCAAAATTCGTCCAAATAATGGCCACCCTCTAATCACCCGATTTGCTTTAAATTTTCACATCATTAACCGCCCTTCATCTGTTGGTGATTCAATAGGAAAAGATTGGACGAGCAGATGAGGCTATTTTTAGGTATACCATATAGTGAAACAATGGCACCTTAAATTTGAACCAAATTAGTCCAGGATGAGATCTCCTTGGCCAGCCATACTCTAAATCCATAGGGCAATAGACTGACTTTGAACCCCCAAGCATGGTACAAACCTTTAGACAAAAGGCCTCCTCTTCAATGGATAATAACCCTAAATCATGGCTCGGGGAATCGTTTTTAGTATATTCTGTTTCCGAGCCCGAAGAGTGCGTCGATATTTACTGTCCAGATTTATTGGTGTGCTGAATGCGGGTTGTTTAACGGTCTTTTTATTTTTATTTATTTTTACTCTTAAATGTACTTTCGGATTGTCTTGGGTCGGCCTTCATTGGCCCCAGTGGCCTGTAGATATGTCGAGGCGTCTTAGTGCTTGTTTGGGTGTTGTTAAATATATGGATACCGTCCGATTGCCCGCCGTCCAGACTTCAAAAGTGATGGGTGAGGGGGCGTTGAGTGTGCATTCGGCTTTGTTTTGCATCTTTGGCGTGTGTCGATTCGGTCTTCATAATCACTGGAATTTGCTCTAGTGGCTATCATTTTTCTTATATGAAAAGGGAGATGAGAGGTTTGAATCTTCCCATTTTCAAGATGGTTGGGATGGGACGATTTAGCTTCGGTGTAAATTTTGACTCCCACGCCTTATAAGAAGGTAAGGCAAAGATCTGAGAGAAAGTAGAAGTAGGGGTAGAGTAAGATGGACAAAAAAAAAGAAGCTCGGTTTTTATTTATCCTTATGACCTTGGGGGTGCATTGATCATTTGTGACTGTCTAAGTGCCGTTTTTACACTGAAAGGAGGACAGAAAGCCCGCCTCCAGACCTTGTATAGTTGTATGGGCTGGATAGCGGGCCTTAGGCTCTTGTCTTGGCCTTGCGGAGTACCTCAAGCGGGGTCTGAGGTCGCCCTTCTGGTAGTTGGCAGTTGGCAATTGGCATTGTTTCGGGGTGTTTACGTCATGTTTAAATTCAATTTTTAGCCTTCTATCTAGTTTGTTATCGTCCAGCACGTAACTAGATTGATTTAGATTCTAATTGTATTTTCCATGAAGGAAAATATAAAAAATGGAAATGCAAAAGATAAAAAAAACTTGAAATTGAAATAGATTAGAATTGCATCATAAGATTTAATTTATTTTAAACTTAAGTTCAATCTTCTAGGTTTAAAATTTCATTATTATCACAGTTTAGTGAAATTTGCATTCCTTAACCTAGACTAATTCATGTTTAATATCAGGCATAGCTCCGGGGTCCTATTTGAGGCTTAATAATAAGGCGATGTTGCTTGACAGGGCTCCAGTTCTTTACTTTACCATAGGGAAAAGTATACTATAAGCGTCAAAAATTATATGCGGCAATGACTGGTTAGAAGAGAAGGAAGAAGAAAAGAAAAAAAGAAAAGAAAGAAAATGACTTATTTCAGAAATTATTTTTGGGAATAAGAAATCATTTTTTTTCTACTTCTTGTTTCGGTTTCAAATTTATTCCATGAAACAATTTTCTATTTTGGAGAATAGAAACACTATCCAATGTTACTAAACGGATTTTTGTTCATTTTCTATTCCGAAGAACAAAAGAATAAAAGAATAAAAAAATTGGAGCGTTAACAAATGCACTCTAAGAAACTAATAAAAAAAGGCCATGTTGGATTTTTGACCAAACAGACAGAGTTAGTACTAAAATGATCATTTTCAAAAAATTTGATATTTAAGTGATCCAATAAAAACTTTTCGTACTTCATGTGTCCTTCTCTCCTTTACCGCACTTTATTTATGTTTATTTTTTTTTATCTTATTTGAATATTGGTGTGTTTTTGTTGTTTGAAAACTTTTGCATGATGATCTAGATTTTCCGGTTTTATGAAAATATTTAAATGCCTGAGTGATGGATTGCAAAACGATTTCCGATAAAAGAAAAAAGATACCAAATTGGGCATTAGATAATTTTTAGCATAATCAAGCGATGGGATTGGCCTGGAGTTTTGGTGGAGTTTCTTGTAGTTAGTTACTTATGTGTCCAGAAGTAAAATGATATCTCTTATTTTACTTGGGTTTTATTTGGCCCATAATAGATTAGTGGCTATTCCTAAGAACAAATGGCACAATACAACAAAAAAAATCAAGTTGAGCTCAATAGAGTTTGGGGGAGTCCGTGACGAGCGCAAGCATTGCTCTGTGAGAGCGATCTTTCGCGCCCGTTGACAATCTGTCAAACTTCCCCAGATTGGCCCGGGAGGGTCGCGAATATAGAATGAAACTTCCGTCCATGTCTCTCTTCTGCTCCATGTTCCTTTCCTTCCGTCTGTCAAGCCTGATTGTTCTCCTCTCTTTGGTCCGCTTTCATAACTGTCTTGTGAGGTCTGGTGGGTTGTGCATGGCAACTGACGCCTATCCTTTCGTTGCTGTTTCTCTGCTTAATCCATGCAAATCAACCCCTAGCGAAGCAACTTATTCTTCCGCAGTTCATTCACCAAGCCGCGGAATCCTTGAAGTAAGCCCATGCATGTGCGTGCGCAAGCCCTAAACCTCGAATCAAAGCGCTAACTGAAAACCAATGCAGGTCATGAATCAGTATGAGGGTCACTACTGGGGTAATATTCCCTCATCCCCCCCCTCTTCCGCTATTGGTGGGTGCACACACGCATGCATGTGAAGAAGATTTCAAGGTAACAAGTTTTGTTTACATTTCGGGAACTTCTGGTAATTAAAGAGATTTGGTCGATGATGCTACAGTTTATTCCATGGGTAAGTAAATGCATTGTTTTTAGTGTTGAGTTAGGGTGAGGAAGAGAACATGAAAATGATGGGGTCAATTCTCCCTCCATATAACGAGAGTGACAGAAAATTAACAAGACCGGACTGGGAGATCTTCATTTACTTATTCTCTCGAGTCTTTTCATTGACCATCTCTCTCCACTAGAGATGTCAAAATGAATCATAAATCCTTATTATAATTCACTTTTAGTTAAATAGGTCAAATATGAATCTATTGAAAATTAAATATATGTTATAAATGGGTCTTAAAAAGTAAAACAAAAGTAGAAATGGGTCTTAATGGGTCATTAGGGAAACCCACTTTAAACTGATGAGTCCCAGGGCCTCCCTCCCTCCCTCTTTCCTCCTCCTCCTCCTCCTCCTCTTCCTCTTTGCATCCTCGACCTCTGTCACCAATCTTGTTGTAATATTGCCATCTCCATCGTTGATCCCAAACTTGCTGGCCTTGGCCAAGCTCCGGCTCACTTGGATATGGGTAGGCGAGCCCTGAGCTCATCGACTAGAGCTTGGCTTAGATCTAGGCAGGCAAGTCACGAGCTCGCTAGCCTTGGTCGAGCTCCAACTTGCCAAATCTGGGCAGGCAAGCCTCGAGCTCACCAGTTAGAGCTCGGCTTGGATTTGGGCAGGTGAGCCTCGAGCTCGCCGGCCTAGCTAAGCTCGGGCTCGCTTGGATCTGGCAAGCCACGAGCTCCCAGACCATGATGGAGCTTGAGCTCCCTTGGATTGACTGAGCCTTGATTTGTTGACCCTAGTCGAGCTAGGGCTTGTCGGCCCGCGTCTTGGCTGGTCGTTGTTAGGTGGCGCCAATAGAGGAAAAGGGGGAGAAGAAGGAAGAAGAAGAAAGAAAAGAGAAAAGAAGGGAAAAAGAAAAAGAAAGAAAAAAGAAAAGAAATAAATAATAATAAATTCAAAATTTTTAAAAATAATTAAAAATTTGAATTTCTTAAAAAATTATTTTCCAAAAGTATTTCAATTTAAAGGTATTCACATTTTTTTTGTTTACTAATTTTTTTATTTAATTTACTTTTTAAATTTGACATGAAATTTTTATTCAAGTAACTTATATATGAAAAGTTTAAAGTAGATTAAATGGGTGAGAGTAGATTTTCCTAAATTAATTTAAATATTGATGTGTTTCAATAATATGGGTTGGGTTGGGTACTGATTATCAAATTTACATTGCATAAAAATAGGTTAAAATAGATTAAATGGGTCAATATGGATCGAATTATTTTCGACTAGATCCAAACCTAACCCACTTATTTGACATCCTTACTCTCCATCGACTCCCAACCGGGAACTTAAGATTTGTTAACGAAGAGAAATAATATACTGTTAATTACCAACCAAATAGTACATGAGTTTATTTATAGGCTTTATACATAACAAGTGTCTAAAGTAACAAATTAGGATCAATTGAGAAAAATATACAAAATCACTGAATATATAACTCAAACATCCCTCTCAAGCTCAAGATGATTTGAAAGATGTTAAATTGAGTTTAATAAATACATCTAAAAAATGCCTAGGTGGATGTGTTGGGAAAATTGTTCAAAAAATCCTAAACCTATTTCACTTTTACTAATTCAGTTCCGAACTTTTCAATTTTACCAATTGAGTATTAAAATTTTTCACTTTTTGTTGAAATTAGTCAAAATTTGTTAATGTGGGCGTCATTCATTCTATGTAGCACGGCCGATGCTGGCGTGGACAAAATTTATTAACTTGTTAATTTTTTTGGAATTTTTATATTTTTATACTTTTAATTTGTTTTTCATTTTCATTTTTTTTCTTGTTCCTCCTCTGCCGATTGCCCAGCCTCTAGTGACTGGCCAAAGGCTATAACTAGTGAGGGTTGACCTTGTTGGCCTCAAGCAAGGTCGTGCCTCGTTGCTTCGGGGGACGGTGAGGGACGACCTTGCTGGCCTTGAGTTGGTGAAAGCATTCACCTTCAACAAGGCTGGCCCTTGTCAACGAACTTGAAGAACAGCAGGTGGCCCTTATCGAAGGCTAGCATGGCATTGCTCAACCAACTCTAGTTTCCAGTCTCAAGGTTGAGCGTCTGTGCCCTGATCATCCGAAGCAAGTGAGGGGTGACCTCGCCGGTCGAGAGCGAGGCTTTACAATAGGGATTTTTGAGTAAGTGGAAAAATTTTCAAAAATTGAAACTTGAAATTGAAAAATTCTTTAGGGCTTTGCAATAGAAATTTTTGAATGCCATTTTTTTGGAGACAATATTAAGTTATTTGTATGCTTTTACTTCGATTACATTTAATTGTGCATCTTAGTATCTTGAGTGTTATTTTTATTTTTAGAATGATTAGGATGGACCTAGAAGTCTTTAATAGGCTGCCTGGCATTTTGGTTAGCATGATAAAAAATATATTAGTTCTAGAGCTAATGTGACCAAGTCCCTCTTCTTAAGTTATCTAGTTGCGTAGAAAGAGAGATATTCTCCCACATCTCATTTAGTTTCTGGTTGACCTAAATATTATGAACAATACTAAATAAGTACACTTGTAACAAGTTTATCTTGGACTAATTTTTTGACTATCGACAACTAAGGGTGAATGGTTTCCGGTTTGATCCCAGCTTCAGGTAGAACCGAGAATCAGACTGGGAAAACTGATTCACGAAATTGAGAATCGGGAATCGGACCGCTTAGTCTAAGGACTGGGAATCGGAACGAACCATTGGTTTTGGTCCGATCCAAGCCGGTCCAACGAGAGTAGCCACATTTTATTCCCACTGAAATAGCCGTGCTCCAAAACCCATCTGATTCGATGCTGGGCCATCCTAATAGAACTCAAAGCACACATTTTTACGTGCAAAATATTAAACTCCATTTGTGTGAGCATTAATCACACTCTATTTACTTCGCTTTCAATTTAAGCCCAAAAGGCCATGAACGGTGTGGCCAAAGGTCAAGCTTGGCTAGGGTTTTATAAACAATTTCTCTTATGCTCTTTGAGTATTTGATCAATGTGAGACTCTTGGAGACTTGGAGTGCCTTGTCTCTTGCAAGGGAGGGAGCGAGAGAGAGAAAGAGAGAGGGAGTGACTATGGCAAATGAGACGTGGCTCTTGGAGCTTTAATCCCACAATGGGTAGAAGAAGAAGCTAACAAGTGGGCTTTCTCTTTAAGTAGCAAGGAACAAGAAGGGGATTTGGTGGTCTCGTGGCCACAAATGTCTTTGATTGAGAGATTTCTATTCCATAAAAGTTTTAGTTCAAATTTATTTAATAATTATGTATTTAAAAAATAAAATAAAATATTTTAGGATTTATTAATAATTTTTAAAAATAATATATATTTATAAAAATAAGTTTGAATCGGTCTGGTTTCCCTTAGGAATTGGAAACTGAATCGAAAATCATTGATTCCATTTTTATGGAATCGAGAACTGGACCAAACTAGCCAGTTCGGTCCAATCCTGGTTTGGGCAGTCTATTATGCTCAGCCTTACAAAAAACCCAAAAATTAGTATACTTGTGATAAAATTTACCTAAGTATACCTGTGATAAAATTTACCTAAAATTAATTTTTTAACTGCAAAAAACCTCAAATTGACTCATTTGTGATAAATTTATCCTTTGATAGTTTATGCTAAATTGGATTAATATCACGAAAAATCATAAATTAGTAACAAATGAAGGGTAAAACCCAAAACTAGTATAGTCGTTAACTACCACATATTATCAAACTCAACAATTTGACAATAAATTTAATAGAAACTAACGGAAAGTAAATTTGTCATAGATGCACTAATTTAGGATTTTCTGTGATACTAATGTCACGCCCCGACTCTCGAGCTCGCGACAACCCCATTACCTTGGTCGATTGAAAGCAACGTCCCAGGACTCGTCCACGACCATTCATTTTATCTTTGATTATGCGCAAGCGGAAGACGAACCATCCCCAGACAAACAAACAATCAAACAGGGATAGAGAGATGAACAACAATGACAACAGCAACTATTCATTTATACAAATTACTGGATTAACCAACGGAGGATCGTTTCCGAATTACAAGCCCGACAAAAAGGGGCCGATCCATCCTCTAAGCGAAACCAAAAGAACTAGGCTAATCCAACAGTACACAAAGAACCCTCGGGTTCAACACCGCGGTCACTCGGACCCATCGGACTCAAGCTCCGTTGAGTCGATCACTGGAGAAGCGGGCGCATGATTCTCCATTGCAGGTACGCCATTCTAAAGACCTGAAAATGTTTAACCACGACGGGTTGAGATAAAATCTTAGCGAGTTATTCCCCCTAAGACCCGGTTAGTACGCCAACTCAACCCGGGGTATCTCTCCAGAACCACCCCTCACTCAACCCAACAACCCACAAACAGCAACCAACAACAAACAGGGCAACCAACATAGCAATATTCGATTCGCATGCAACCTTACCCGCCTACACGTTAAATCTCAGCACAATACATGCAATCAAGGCACATGGCCGTTAGATGATACAGTTTATCACTCATATGCGAATCGCGTCACAAGTGATCTCACCTGACCATTGCCACACCCTACACAACTGTCAACTCATGTGTGCGTACCACAAATCATCACGACATCAAGAGCATGCGAATAATCAGAGCATCTCACACAACTTTCTTATGTCTCACACCAACACATGCTCCGATTATTACGACCCCTCCTCCTAGGCCACGGCACAACCTTATGGTTGGCGGTTCCTGGCTAAACCAGCTTTGTCCTCTTTACCTCGAGGCATGGCGACGTCAAGGGCTCACACCCAAGACGGCATTCCCGAAGGAGTACAGGACTCGCCCACTACTGCAACCCCGCTACTGATAGAGGCCCGGGACCTGCCCCCATACCGCAGTCCCATATAGAACCCCTCCTTGTCAGGCATCCGACCGAAGTCAGGCGACCCACTGGCCACGGCACAACCCCACAGGGATTGGCGGTCTTCCGGCAACGCCGGGTTCTCTCATTTAATGTGATCATGCAACACATCATCAAGTAATCTATTTATATCCTTGCTCTATCATGAATGCAACATCACTCATGCTCATGTGACATGTCATTTCAGATAACCCACGCAATATGTCATGCAATCTCACTCGACAATTCCAAAATCCAAAATCCAACCAACACTCGATCACGCATTTCATCATCAATCATGAGTATAATTAACAATCGGCATTTCAATTAATCATAACAATCAATAGCACATCAAATTCAAACAAAAATTAGCTTCTGGATGAACAGTGCCGTGAACAGTAATTGTGAACAGTAATCGTGAACAGTACTCATGAACAGTAATCGTGAACAGTCATTATGAACAGTGATTTTCGAAATTCAATTAATTAAAACATTTAATCCAGAAATTAAAAAAAACATTAAATTAAAACAATTAATCAATTCAATTAAAGCAAATCATTCTTAATTAATCACATAAACACAATTAATCACAAAATTAAGCAAAATTAAGCTTAATAAGAAAATTAAGCTAATCTAATCTTAAAAATCTATCTAACCACCTATCTTAGGGCTAATACAACTTAATTAAACCCCTTAAACCAAAATTAACACTAACTAACCAACCCTAAGCAAGTTTAGGCACTAAATAGGGATTATGAGCTAAACTCACCCGTTAAGCGGGCCGGCGACACGGATGCGGCGGCGGCGACAAACCCGACACCCGGGGAACCTCACTCACGACGATCCAAGGCGGTCCCAGGCTGAGAGCAGCAGCAACAAACTCGAAATCCCTCTGCAACTCTGAAAAACTGACTGCACTGGAGGCAAGTCGCTGACCGGAGGAAAACAGGCTGCCCGGAGCTCCGGCGAGCGGCGGGCCAGTGATCGGCGGCACCTGGGGGTCGAGGGGGAACCACTTGTGGCTGATATGGGTGGAGATTGGGTCGGAAAGGGAGGAAAACAGCAGCAAAGGCGAAACTGTGCAGTACCGAGTGAATAGTATATGGTCGGCGAGCAGCCAGCTTCCGGCGGACGTACGGATCCGCCGACGGATCCTTCCGGCGATCGGCTGACTCTATCTGAACGGAAATTTTCTTCTGAACATAACGGCGGGTGGCATGAGACGAGATTCCAACGGGAAGGCAATGAACAACTCAGATTTCGGTGAAAGGTCAGAACTGAAAAACTGAAGGAAGGAAGGAAAACTAGGGAAGAGAGGGGCTACAATTTTGGAGAAGATGAAGAGGAGAGAGAGAGTGAAGTGAAGGCTGAAGGATAAGCCTTATTAAGGCCATCAATGCTTGCCCCACTTGCCAAACAATGACCTCATCTTTTCTCTCTTCCTTTTGACTTTTCTTCAAAATATCCAAGGGCATTTTGGTCATTTCCACCTTGCACATTTCCCAATCTGTCCTTGGGCTGAAAATGGAGGATAGGACTAGGAAATGGGCTTGAAAATGAATAGGAACGGGCTCGGGAATTTATTGGGCTTGAATCGGCTCGGTTTTAAACAATGGGCTCGGAAGGATAAAGGGTTGGTTTGGCCCAACGGGCTCACTTGCTTGCCTCGGGCGTTCCATGGTGGCTGTCCCACCTTGGGCGTGAGGCCCACACTGTTTTTGCCGGCCCACGTCCTCGTAGGCTCGTTTTCTTGGTCCGAAAATCCCTTTTCCAAATACTAGGCTCAACCGGCAGTGTTGACTGTCTAAGAAGCATCGTCCAAAAGTCCTTCTTGAACATTCCCGAAAATTCGAAGTCCAATCTTGGATTCTCATGCCATGTTAATTTTGCCCGAATGCCATTTTGGTACTACTCAGACTGACAGGCGGCTTCGAGGATTCATGCGTAACCGATTCGTGCCAATTCACGTTCAAGACTTCTCGACACATGGACGTCCTTGACTACATGAAATTGCGAAGAATCGATTCTTATTTCAAAGTACACGCATAGGGCCGTTCGCAGGTTCGATAATAGTAGGCGGAATCACCCGTCGTCCCATTATGTTCTGCCCACGAATCGACTTCTAGTCGTTCCTAAAATCGGCTTGCATATCTACAGGATCGTCCTTACGCAAGTCTCACGGTCTAGTCGTTTTTCCAGGTCAAGTTCTTTAGTCGCACGAGTTTTGTCCTCATTAGCCTTTCCCCTCAAGGTCAGTATCTCAGGAGTGATCAGTTCCGAGTGAGATTAACCAACAATGCATTGACGAAATTAACGCTCGTTCCTCCTTAAAAGGACTCGAATTTCAGGATGTTACAACTAATCCTAAAGAAAACTCGCTTTCAACCTTTAAGTTTGGCCCAAAATCTGATGTCAGCAAAATTATCGAGTAAAAGGAAGAAAATATAAAACAAAGATCTTCAATTTAAATATTAAAAGCAAATCAGATCTTCCTGGCTCTTACTACCCCACCAAAGGAAGAGGAGCACTCGCGAACCTTTTGGTCTTCTCCAATCCCACATTTTGAGCTCATAGACCTCACTTGATTGTGGATGGAGGGAAAAGGTAAAGAAATAACAAAAGAGATGGTACATGAAAACGTGTTAGGTCATTAGTGACTTTCATAATAAACGCGTTAAGCAATCCACATTATTATAATATTTATGGTATTAATGTTTTTTTGTCATTATTTAGGTAGATATGATGGTGGGAAAGGGTAAAGTGAAAACAAAAGAGCGTATGAAAACGTGTAAGCTCATCAATGACTTTAATAAAGCAAAGGTGATCCACATTAAAGTAAAGCTAGAACCTAAAACAAAAATTTCAAATCTTCCCTAAAAGTAAAATAGTTCCCTCACTAAAATAACAATTTAGGTGATCAGTGACTTTTTAATTATTTGGGTAGATGCTATTGTTTAAATATCAGTTAATTATCTTAATGTCAATCACATTTTTATTAATATATAGATGTTATTCCATGATTCTGATTATTTTGGGAATAAATGCTTAAAAGAATTATTTATTAATATGTAGAATCTGTTGAAGATTATGATGAGGTTTTGAAAGAGTTTAGCAAAGTAGCAAATCCTACCATGATATAATATCTTATATTTGACTTATATTTCACAGATGAGATCAATGTTAAAAGATCAATCTCATATGATGAATAATCACCGCGATCTCCACTGATTTATAAGCCTTCTGTGTGTTGTCACCAACACACAACGTTCTATATCGTGCGTGCTTGAACAATGCTGCATTCTTGCCATCCAAAGGTCCAGTACTCTTTATGCCGATCAAACCGCTATGATGCATACCACACGGAAAGGGCAAATTATTGCATGCGTACTGCAGCAATATGCCGGAGGGGCATGGATTTTGTAGAAATTTTGTTGTGGGACATTACATGAAAACGCATTGATTTTGTAAAAATTTTCAACCAATGAATTTGTTTTTGATTAAATTAATTCATTTGTGTCACCAATAAGTCATACCAACGATGCGAGTTAAGAACAGTTGTAACGTGATACAACTCCCGCGATTATTCATTTATTTTTCTAATAATTTAAATTTTTAGTGAATCATGTAACATTTTTCTTTATTTTTTTGTAATCAAATAACATTTATGTAATTAATGACTTTTTAAAGTTGAGAAAGAAAAAAGTCAAAATTCAAGTAAAAAATTTCCCTCACTACTTGAAAGATGCGTTCCACTCTTTCAATGATTTGTAACTCACAATACACTATTACCTTTATAGATGTCCAAAGATTATTGTGTTGGCAAATGCGTGTCTTCTCATCATTAACATATCTCTTTTGTCACACGTTAATGTCTCCGCGGGAATAATGCGTTATTCTAGTTGTTGTGTTCACACTTACATGGAGAAATAGCTTCATGCCATCTTCCCGGCAAGGAGAGGAAACAAAATTGCCGAAGAGGGTGAAGGAAGGTATGATAATTAAAGAAAAAATGCCACAAAAAATCCAAACTTTACTCAATATGATAAATTTACTCCAAACTTTTTTTGATACAGAAAATCCAAATTTGTACTCTTGTGACATATATACTCTAAACTTTTTTCTGTGACACCAAAACTCTCAAACATAACCAACTGTGACATATTTATCCAATTTTTTTTTGTGACACTAAAAATTTCAAGCTTGTACTTGTGTGAGACATTTACCTCAAATTATGTTGCTAAAAATGACGTTTTAGCAACGGTCCAATACGTAAATAATTTTACGTTTTTTGATGAGTATGTGTGAACAATACTGCGTTCTTGCGATCCAACGGTCCAATACTCTTCATGCCGGTAGAATTGCTACGATGCATGTTGCACGGAAAGCGCAAAATAATTTTACGTGGGACTCCTTGTAGCAGCTGTACGCGGGGGGTGCGTGGAAAAGACCGCCCCCCCCCCCCCCCCCCCCCGGGCAAGAACAAGGGGCCTTTTTGACTGGACCCACCTTTTCTATTAATAAAGAAAACAGAAAATAATTGATTGAATTAATTAAATCAAATTAATCCTTTATGGGACATTACATGAAAATGCATTCGTCTTGTAGGAATTTCCGGGTACTTTAATACCATACCTCTTTTAAATTAGAGAAAATATCACCAAAAATTCTAAATTATGTCATTTATGACAAATTTATCTAGAAATTTTTTTGTGATACTAAAAATCTCAAATTTTGCCATTTGTGATAAATTTACCCTGAACTTTTTTGTGACACTAAAAATCCCAAAATATGTCATTTGTGATAAATTTACCTTAAACTTTCTTTTGTGACACTGTACTTGTGTGATATATTATCCCAAACTCTTTGATCAAATGGCATTTTCATCTTTTTCTTTTTCCTTTTTCCTTTTCCTTTTTTCCTTTTTCTTTTTTTTCCTTATTCTCTCTTCCCTCCACTGTGGCCGACATTGGAGTTGGGCGAGGGCTACCCTTGCTCGACACTAGCGAGGGGGTAGAGTGTACAACCAAACAAGTTCTACCTTAGAATCAAACCAAACTGCACAAAAAAGAGAGTCTAGGAACCGATTTCCATTGGAACTAGTTGTAACCGTCCGAGAACAAGGTTCAAGTAAATACTCACCCAAGAATTGGATCGGACCATCCTGTTTTAGAACCGGTTTTTAAACCAGTTTTATAAGTTAAAAAGTCAAAACCTTAATTTCTTTTTCCTCTAAATTCTAGTCTCAACACTCCTTCATCATTTATCTTTCTTTAGAACTCCTTGTCAGTTTTTCATCTTCCCTTAAATTTTTATGGATGAATGGGAGGTGTAGTTTTACCGTTTATGCTTTATATAACGTGTTTGAATTTTTTATTATTTATAATTATTCGTGACTAAGTATTTATTTTGCGGATTATGATTTTTGTTTAAATTATTTCGTTACTCATAACTTCATATGATTTTACTATAAAAATAAATAAATAAGTAAATAATAAAATAGGTTCTTAAGTAGACTTTGGAATTGGATTGAAAAAACAAAATAGGTTTTAGAATCGATTCCGAGTAAATAGAGTAGGTTCCAAGGTCCAAAAACTAGGAACCGGTTATAATAGAGTAGATTCTAGGCTCCACCTTGGAATCGATCACCTTTACCAGGGTGGCCCTTGCCCAACTTCGACATTGTCTACCATGGCGGAGGGAACAGAAAAGAAGAAAAAAAAGAAAAAAGAAAGAGACGAAAATGCTTTTTCGATTAGAGAGTTTGTAATAAATATATCAAACAAGTACAACTTCAAAATTTTTTGTGTCATAATAGAAAGTTTGGGGTAAATTTATCGTAATAGGCATAATTTGGATTTTTAGTGTCATTAAAAAGTTTATGGTAAATTTGTCACAAGTGACATAATTTACAGTCTTTAATATCACAAAAAAATTCAGAATAAATTTATTATAAATGATATAAATTGAGTTTTTTAGTGATATTTTTCCAAAGAAAAAAATGGAAAAATATCCTCTCTTTTCCTTTTTCTTTACCTTCTCCCTCCAATCATTGAACAAGGAGCATGCTCGTTGGTTGTCTTCTCCGTTTTCTTTATTAATTGAAAAAGGCAAGTCAAGTCAAAAGCTGCCTGCCCAGGTCCCTTTCCATGCACCTCCTGGGTATCGATGAAGCCAATCACGAGGGCAATTATTTTACACTCTCCGTGCAGCATGCATAGTATCCATTCGGTCGGCATGAAGGGCCTTGGACCGTTGGATGGCAAGAGCGTGGTGCAATTTGGGTTGAGGGTTTTCATCTTTGGGCATTTTCCCTATCTACATTTTAGTCGAAATGAGTTGGTGGAGAATATGCTTACCCACTCGAATAGGGAGCAATTGTATCGCACGTCAGTTTTCCCTTTTCATTTATTGGGTCATATCACGAAAAGTCTTAAAATGATTTTTTTATAATAAATTTACCTCAAATTAATTTTTGACTATAAAAAGTCCTGAACTGATATAATCGTGACAAATTATCAAAAGTTCTAAATTGATATATTTTGATAAATCTATATTCCATTAAATTGAATTAATATTATGAAAAATCACAAATTAGTATACTAATGACAAATGGAGAGTAATACCTCGAACTAATATATTTGTCAACTGTCACGTGTCCTCCAATTTAGCACTTTGATAGTAAATTTTAACAGAAACTAATGAAACGTAAATTTTTCATAGGAGTACTATTTTATGATTTTTTGTGATATTAACTCTCACTTATATTTTTATTCAAGCATGTGTTGGTATTGCATGTGAGGATCTAAGTATTGCTCCTTAGGTCCCATGCCCCTCCCTGTAATATCACGGCCCTCGCCGGAGGCTTGCCGACCATTGCGGGAAAGAGAAGGCAAAGAGGAATAAGAAAAAAAAAGAAAAAGAAAAGGAAAAAAATTATTAAAAAATTTGAAAAGAACAAAAAATTATTAACAAATTTTCATGTCAATGTTTGCCATATGACAGTTGCTTGTCGACGTCTACGTCAGCCCTAGCAGGTCAAGTTTGGTGGATGTACTGAATTGACATAATTGTAAAAAAATTATGATTGAATTGACCATAAATAAAAGTTAAAGATTGAATTGACACAATTATAATTAGTTTATGACTTTTTTTAGTAATTTTCCCAAATATATAGACACCCCGAGGCATCTTTCTTCTCTACAAAACATCTATTCACTACGCTAAATAAGGCAAAGTTCTATTAAGGAAGCGAAAGCGGGGAGATAGGGTTGAAAAGAGACTGCAGGATCTACCCGAAAGATTACAAGTTGTGGTCAAGAGACAAGACCCAAACTTCACTGCCAAATTTGTGCAACTCGAAGAATAAAATTCTTCTAATCCCCAAATCAACGCTGAAAAAGGACTAGAGATGTCAAAGATTCAACTGGAAAATGACTCTAATGAAAGCCTCATTTGCTTTGCGAAAAATGTATAATTTGGAAAGTATTTCTTAAAAACGATCGTTTGTATTGTTTACAAAAATAAACGAACAAAACATATTTTCATTGTTTATGAAAATGTTTATATATAAATTGTTATTGACAATAAAAACACTTTTCATTAACTAATTATTTTACGCAATTAAAACAATTTAAAAAAAAACTCTATAAATTATTTATTTTTCATGAAATAAATGGAGCTAAAAAGTACGTTGGTTTGTGTTGTCTCGCCAACCAATAAAATGGGTTCGCTGGCAACAATAGTACGTCATTAGTATCCTTCATTAGAGCAATATCAGCGGAACTTGATTTATATTCGGAGGATCCAGTTTAATTGAACGAACTGAGGAGGAATGCGATCCGTTTTATCGCATCCTCTTTGGCGAGTACACGACAATTTTCTCTCACGTTGCCCAAGCGCCTAGCAGGTGCCCAGAAGTCAATGGTCTTAGTCAAGTGTAAAATGTAAAATATATCATCGTCTAATGTCTATCGACGTCCTGTGCCTCTGCCAGAGAAAGCGCCATAGAGAGAGAGAGAGAGAGAGAGAGAGAGAGAGCGAGCGAGCGAGCGATGGATTTGACAGCAACAATACTGGCTGTGGTGAATCCGTCTCTCCCGATGTGTTCCCCTTGGTTCGTGGCGTTGTTTATTTTGCTGGGAATGATCGCTGTTGCAGATGTCGTTTTCTACATTAGGAGAAGGAACCGGGTTAGTTTTCTCTGCATCTTTGGGATCTGTATTATTCTTTGGAACTTCTTCGACATGAATACGGTGGAACCGTTCCACTTTGCTTGTAGTTCGATCCCACAAATGCTTAATACCGTCTGGAATTCTACAATTCTTCTTTGAGATGAAAAATTGAACCACTGAATGTTAGAAATCACGAGTATCTTATCGAAAGTCCAAGCTCTATTGGGCCTGTTAAGTAGTGTTTTGCTTTCTCCTAAAATTTAAGATATTATTTAACTTCAGGAAAATTACGGAAGTGTAATGCAGAAGGTTGTCTAATGTCTACAGACATCCTGTGCCACTGCAAGAGAAAGCGCGAGAGAGAGAGAGAGTGAGCAATGGCTTCGATGGAGAAAAAACTGGGTGTGGTGATTCTGCTTAAGGGAATGGCTTTGGCTTCGGGTTGGTCCACGGCATCTCTAATCTTTTACCGAGGAATTGCTTTGTTAGCTACGAACGATGAGAGAAGAGACTCGGTTAGTTTTCTCTGCATCTTTGAGATCTGTATTATTTTTTAGAAGTCCTTTGACATGAACACAAAAAAAAAAAAAAAAAAAAAAAACAGTGGAACCGTCCTCTGCTTATAGTTCGAACCCACAAATGCTAATCATCGTCAAAAAATTTACAAATCTTCTTTGACGTGAACGATCAAAATACTGAACGTTCAAAATCACGAGATCCTGTTAGGACTCCAAGCACTATTGACGTTGTCAGTTGGGCTTGTTAAATGCTGTTTTGCTATCCCCTAAAATGTGAAATATCATTTAAATTTGAGAAAATTATGAAAAGATTATGTGTGAATTCGAGCACCGACATTTGATTGTCAATAAAGTTCCAAGAATTTTGAATTTAAAATAATATCAAAATGCATGAATCGCAAAATTTAGTTGCTAAGGCCACTTGCTGGATTAGGTTCGTCTCCATCGGAACCACAAAACTTTTTCTCTTTTTTCTGCTTGGTCAGAAGCATAAGACTTGGCCTGAAACACAATGTTTATTATGCGAAGAAGAATAGTTTCCTTGATTTGACAGGAATCATCTTCATTGTCCTTGTCTGGAACCAATTTTGAAGTGTTCTTGAGTTTTAGAGGCGAAGATACTCACAAAAGATTCACGGATCACCCTTACAGTAAATTGGTAGATGAAGGGATCAAGGTCTTTAAAGATGACAAAAACCACAATGCTGGAGAAGGGATCATGTTGCAGCTAATAGAAGCGATCAAGAGTTCGAAGATCTCGATAGCCGTCTTCTCCAAGGATTATGCTTCCAGTAGAAGTTGCCTCGTGGAGGTGGTACATATGTGGGAGTGCAAATTCTTCAACGGACAGATCATTATCCCAATTTTCTATGATGTTAGTCCCAATGATGTAAAACGTCAAGCTGGGGATTTTGAAACGTCCTTCAAGAGACACGAGGCAGATGAAAATGTCGACCACCATACTATCAGAAGATGGAAGGAGGTGCTTCGAAAGATCGGGGGATTAAGTGGATTTAATCGGGAGGACATCAATGGGGGGTAATTCTTTCACTTCTGGTTTCTATTTTCTTTCCTAGATAATGGGACAAAAAAAAAAAGTTATACAGGATAATGTGAAAATGAACCCAAACCTTTTTCAAAAAATATTTTATGTAATCATATCAATGATGGTGCATGCTGAAGAGATCTTTAAGGTTATTCGTCTGCAATTGATATCATTTAACAAGTTATAGTTTTATATGTCTATCGAATAACTAGTGACTCGATTAAAGTGGCCATTTGAAAATGGCTTGACTTATGACAAAACTACGAGTTAGACCAGCCCACCTGGTCCACCACACTCCATTCCTTCCCCCTTGGCGAGGACTTTTGTTTTGCAGATAGCATGACATCAATGTCAAAAATTGCTATGTGCATAAAAGGGAAAAAGACCATGAATTAAAATTTGCTATCCGTTTTTAATTGAAGATTCCCTCTGCCCCCTTTGGTTGGTTTAATTTTTGTCGTTTCATTCCCCACTTGATTTTTGTCTACTTATTGTCACCCCAGTGCTTCATCAATTATGTTTGCAGGCATGAGTCCCGGCTCGTAAAAAAAGTTCTTGCACGTGTCCGGCAGGTTTTGAAGAAGGATGACCAAGTTGCAACCGACAAACTAGTTGGAATTGATCTTCATGCTCAAGAGATGATGAGAAAGCTCGGTGTTGTCTATAAGAATGGAGAAGCAATCAAAGTATGTGGATCAGACATACGAGTTGTTGGAATATGCGGTATACCGGGTGTCGGAAAGACGACACTTGCAAAAGTTGTCTTCAACAAGATGCATAAGTTGTTTGATGGATGTTGCTTCCTTGAAGGTATTAATTCGGAAAGAGTTGAGTTTTCACAAGAAAGTTAATTGCTTCCCTTCAAAAAATTAAACGTGAAGCACTTAATTCTTATAGTGATGGAATTAAGAAAATGGAAAGTCTATTTACTAACATTAAGGTTCTCATTATGCTTGACGATGTGTGTGAGGTTAAACAAATTAAAGGGTTAGCTGGGAAACTCACTTGGTTTGGTCAAGGAAGTAGAATCATTGTGACCACAGACAGAAAAAACGCTTTATAGGATTTTCACGGTGAAGCAGTTGAAAAATACAATGGACGAATGAGAGATCACCATGCTCTTCAACTCTTTCGTAAGTATGCTTTTCGAGGGGATGCTCCCCAAGATGTCTCTGAGTATGATTCTCTGTTCATAGACATCACCAAAGTTATTGGACCGCATCCTACGACTATTATACTTCAGGCTCAACTTTTAAGCCAGAAAAACGACATAGACACATGGAAATATACCTTGGACTTTTTAAGAAGACGCCCACCAGAGTGTCAGAACTCTGTTTAACGATGGTTACGAATCTTTAAATTCTGA
The DNA here is from genome assembly GCA_014858505.1 of Corymbia citriodora subsp. variegata. Classification (NCBI taxonomy): domain Eukaryota; kingdom Viridiplantae; phylum Streptophyta; class Magnoliopsida; order Myrtales; family Myrtaceae; genus Corymbia; species Corymbia citriodora. The sequence continues at coordinate 83,743 of MU089650.1, read as the reverse complement.
TATACAGAAGATATTTCTCGACATAGCGTGCTTTTTTGTTGGAATGGACGAGAGGATTCCCACTTACATGTGGAAGGCTTGTGATTGCTATCCTCCTTCAGGAATAGAGCGCCTTCGCAACTTGCATTGGTTGGAAGATGGAGAAAATAAGGAATTAAGAATGGACAATCTGATACGAGGCTTTGGCAGGGACATTGTCGAGAGTAAAGGTGTTCATGAGCGCTGCAGGTTCTGGAATCACGATGATGCGCTTTCCATTCTAGGAAATCGTACGGTAAGTTTTCAAAGCCTCTGGATATTGTTGAATTTGGGAAACGTGTTACCATTATAACACTCAAAATCTCACTTTCACAATTACGATATTTTCTCACACCGCAAATAACACTCGGACTGAATTAGCTCAAACAATACTTAGAGTACACTGTCTTTTACAAACACTAAACTCTTTTTACTCTTCTCTCACTCACGGATTGATTACTCTCTATATCCGTGAAACTATCTCAATCTTAAGGCTTTCTCTGGCCTCTCTATTTTTCTCTACAAATGCGAAGGGAAACCACCTATTTATGGTAGTACTAAGTCAGTGGAGTTTCCTTAATTGTTAAGCAAGTTGACTTGTCAACTTGTTTTCTAAAAGCCGTGCTTGCTAGGCTCGGGTGAGTGCCGACGTTGCCCATATCTGAGTGCCCTCGCCCTTAGCTAGTGAGGATTGTAAACCCTTGCTTGAGGCTAGTAAGGGTTAGCCACCCTCACCCAGGGCCAGCAGAGGCCATCGGCCCCACTGGTGATGGATGGTGGCAATGGCGGTGCCCACTGGTGAGGCCTTGCCATTCTTCTTCTTCTTGTAGTTTTACTTTTTTAAATAAAATTTTAGCTTTATTAGATTTTAATTTAATTGAAATAAGATTTGAAAAAGAAAATTATTTAAAAATGCCATGTAGGAGAGAGTAATTAATTTAAAAATGCTACATCAATATTTTCCGTTAGACAAATTAATGATGTTAACAGAAGGACTCGATTGGATCAATTTGATAAGTTTGAGGACTTGATTGTAATTTTTATAAGTTTTAAGATTCAATTATACTTTTGCGACAAGTTTTGGGACTTGTAGTATACATATCCTTATATTATCTAGTGGGTTAAAAGAGCATTAAGATAACCTTCTAATCCCACTAACATAACCTTACTTTTCTTTATTGGATCTCGTAAGGAATAGAAAGGATTTTGTTCTTGACACGATTTAGGACGCGTAGTGGATACTCACTGATTTTGTAGCTTTGATTTATCTCATTTTGTAAATAGGAGTAATAGAAATTGAAGTTTTTCAACTTACACCACCCCAAAGAAAAGAAACGGAAACACCTCCACCCCAACGACAAGCCAAAAAAAAAAACAAAAAAGAACTTACACGTTTTTCCCCAACCGAGACTTGACAGGGTGCTGTAAGTGTCGAAGGCATTGGTCTCACTGTTGAAGATGGGGGCACCGAGCCTTTTAAATGTGAAGGATTTCGCGCAATGTCAAATTTGAGGTACCTCGGACTGGACCGGGCTAACATCCAGGGCGAAGCTAAAGATCTTCCCTCAAGTTTGAGGTGGCTTGGTTGGCGAGGGTGCCATCACATTCCTGAGATCATGATATGCATTTGAAGGAGTTGGTCATTCTCGATCTGTCTGGGAGTCCGGTCCCCAAAGATCCAAAAATCTGGAGTCGAATCATGGAGGTATGGCCAATATTTGCTTTTCAAATCTCGTTTTAAGATGATAGGTATGAGTGAGTAAAGTTTGACATGCAATTTTGCATGTTGCATAAGGTGAAGGAACTGAAAGTCTTGAACCTCCAAGGATGTGGTCTGTCAGGTGCATGGTTGAAATTTCCAGCGATTTGGAGATGTTGATACTGGAAGACTGTACTTGGTTATCTGAAATTGGGCCACTCATTAGTCAGCTGAAGAAGTTGAGATCGTTAAACTTGAGAAAGTGCAGCCTAGTCAAGAAGTTGCCCCTGCAACCGTGCTGGATGCAATCTTTGAGGGAACTTCTGATTGATGAAACTGGCATTAAAGAAATTATAATCGACAGTGATTCTTTGAAGGAACTTCAAAAACTTAGTGCTTGTGGCTGTACAGAGTTGGGATATATATCCCCAATTGGCCACCTAACAAAACTCGAGAGTCTTGCTCTGGATGGCACTAAAATCAATTTGGATCCGGAAACTTTTGAATTTCCTCGGAATCTTTGGAGACTTTCTTTAAGGAATTGTTCGATGGTCTTAGAACTACCACCGTCAGTCAGGGAATTGAGAAATTTGAAGACGCTGAAGATGGGAGGCACTCCCCTAAGAGAATTTCCTGAAGATATTGTGAACTTGAAGAAACTGGAAGAGATTGATTTCTCTGGCTGCACAAATTTGGAGGCCCAAGATAGTTGTGATATTTCAGGATTATCCTCTTTGAGAATTTTGAGATTATCGTCATCCATTGTGGCTGGGCTGCCTCAAAACATTTGCGGTCTCTCTCGCCTCCAAACCCTTGACATACTAGAATGTGACCAACTTCGAGTACTACCAGAGTTGCCCTCCAGCTTACAGAGTCTCCGCTGGGGATCCCGAAAGACGACAGTCCCCGACTTGTCACATCTGACAGATCTGAAAGAGCTACTTTTGAAAGATGTTCAGCATCCAGTAGGGGGATTATTGAATCTAAAGACCCCAAGGCTCCAGATATTGGGTGGATCACGAGATTAACAAGTCTAGAGACCTTGGAATTGTCCCTTTCAAACGTTACCACTCTCCCTAGGAATTTTAGTACCCTTACTCTGCTCCAGGAGCTCACTTTATCCTACATGGAGTTAGACCTCACACAACTTCCCTTGACCCCAAGCTTGTCAACCGTCAGTCTCGAACACTGCAAGATTCCAGAGCCCAAATTTTCTATTCTGAAATATCTGTCAGAACTAAAACTAGGTAACTGCAATTTAGCAGAGATCGATGGTCTTGAAGATTTAGAGCGTTTGGAAGTCCTGGAAATTATTGATTGCAGGAGTATAACAGATCTCAATGGGCTCAAAGATTTACCACGTCTCAGGAAGGTGGGAGGTGTCTTTTCTGCTCAACCCAGTTTGCCAGAATTCACCCGTCATGTTGATAAGGACATTTGCGTGCGGGATTCTTTTGCGTTGGTTGCTTTATAGTCCCTGTACTGTACGAACTACTGTTGTTCTTTCAAGTCTTCCGCAGGGACGTCTCCTTATAGTCTAGGAAACTGGAGAGGGACCTCGCTAAGGTACATGCTCCTATTCTGTTTACAATTATTTTTAACCAAAACAAGGTTGGATTTTATTGTTTCCATGATTTCCTTACGTGAATATTGCATTGGATCTGTGCAGGGCCGCAAAAAACCAGAGGCAAATTCTTCTGGTCCAGCGATTGGTAGGGGCATCACGAATCTCGCATCAAAGCAATTGCTGAAGGTAAATGCCTACGCTCGAATTGCTGCATATTTTGTCGGTGTTCTATTCATACTTTTTTTTATAAGTGTGCCGTTCGCCAAAACACCATTTACTGTTATTTGTAGCCTGTAGGATGCATCCTCCAAAAGCACTGCCGCTCAGCTCTTCAATAAGGATGAGAAAGAGAAAAAGAAGCAAAAATAAGATCTGGCATCCATGGCTGGCATTGCAAGGACTCTGCAACCATCACGGGCCTGTGCTTTCGCCAGCTCTGCTGGTGAAATTCGTCCGGAGCACTGCCTTTAGTGATGCAATTCTGCATTTGAGTAAATCAAACTTGTCTGCTTGGAAAAGGACAGTTTTTGTTGTTCTGACCTAACCTCGGGTGCGCCACCACCTAAGGCTTGGCTAATGAATTACTAAGCTTAAACTTACTTTGAGCTCTCCTTAGCCTATACAATTCGTGATCAAAGGTTTAAGTTTTTAGTATGCAAATGATTTTTACTTAAAAGTCGCTACTAATTTAATTTTGGTGGGTTGATTAGGAACCCAAGTAAAGTAACGGGAGAATTACTTTACTCCCATGAACCAGAGATTATGGGATCGGGGACTTAATTATGTTACATTTCTCAAACGCCTTTTCAGAACATTTTCTCTTTTATTTATAAAAAAAAATTGTAAGCAGCTTGCATTAATTTTAATTTACTCCCTAACATGTAATGTGATTATACAAGTGTGCAATCATTATCTAACACCCAATAAAATAAAGCAATAAATAAATTGCGAGCATAGGGAGGAGATACTTACATCAAAGCAATGAAAGCATCTGCTGCGATGTTAGCTTAAAAATCATATCAATGATCTTAAATATAATTTCTAATTAACACGCAATCATTCAAATATTTTTTAAGGTTTTCACTTATTTAAAAGTGTTTAACTATAATAACATGTAACGTGCAACCTAATATACAAACTATATGTCATGCAACATTAATTATTTGACTTAATCTAATGCTAGGAAATATTCAATGCAACTATCCTAGTATGTCACACATTCAAATGATCCTAAACATGCAATGACTAGATGATATGCGGAAGATGACCTAATTCTACATGACACAAGCATGGCAATTTTTTACGTTTTCTTTTTCATTTTTAATTAAAATTCGAAATTAAAAATGCCTAATATTTAAACATGCAAACTATCCTAGAAAAGAAAATATTCTAACAAGAATCACATCCAACTCAACTATATTTTTTGGGTTTTCTTTTATAAGCAAAATCAATTCGAGTAAAAGCATCAAGAATAGCACGGCAACAAATCAGGCAAGATATTATTCATATCCGTCTAATTTTGGAAATAAATTGACAAATCATATCTCGAGCATGAAATTGGATTGATCAATTTTTCACGAAATCGCGAATCATATCTCAGGCATGAGATGAGATTGATGATTTTTCCGTGTAATCGCGAATTGCATCTTGGGCATGTTTAACACTATATAAGGGCCAGGGAAAGCGAAAGAATGCCTTTACACCTCCTTTACTTACTTTTGTTGAAAGCGCTAGGCTAGGCACCTGTTAAAAGAAAAAGAAATATCCCTAACAGCGAAAAGAAAAAGGCGCAAACAGTTTATTCGAGAACATCTGTGCCAGGACAAGTGGCGGAAGCAAAGGCAAAAAGACTAGCATCGGATTTTTCTACTTCACTTCCTCACTTTCATTGGATTGACGATTATAGTACATTAAGAAATTAGGAAATAATTCCCAATTTAAAGGTCGTTTAGGATTTCATGGATATGACATCATTCGAAGATTTGAATTCGATCGCAATATCAACGAATTAAGTAATAAAATAACCAAATCAAATTTGGATAATATCGTTACCTATTTGGCAGATATCATTTCTAAATTTGGACTCGTTGGATGGTACGATTGGGGATGGCTCACCCAACGGCAAGAGATGACATGGTGGGGATGTTCATGGACGCGATGGTGAACTGCGGTTCAGGGCGAGGGCTCAGCTGGAATCATGCAAAAACCCAATGAAATTACTTGGGCCTCAGGCTGATCCGGAATTTGTCCAGAAAAAGAAACCCTACAAAGAGATTCAACTAAGATTTGTGATAATGGAGGACTTGAATCAATGGCATTGGACAGGTTGGCAAGGTTGAATTGAAGCAGTGGCAACACTGATTTCCCAATGTTCGAGGTGCGGCAAGTTGTCTTCTAAAAACACGTTGGCCTATTTGGTAGCAAGAACAACGACACCTGGACAGCAAGGATCTCCGAGTTGGCCAACAAAATTCACGGTCAACAAGCAGAAATAAGCGGACTCCAGAAATCGTGAAAGAGACACCGGCAGCGAAGCGTCGCGACTAGGGTGCAGGCAGCAAAGGGAAGTCGATGAGCGACCTCGTCGCCTGGGAAAGTCGGAGCACGAGCGGGGGAGGATCTCGCTGGTTGTTGAGAAACAGGTGTAGCAGCTCGGCGGTTCACGAGACGACGAGGACGAGCGACTATGCAGGAGGCTCGCGTCATGAGTAGAGAGCTTAACACAGCAAGGCATGAGCTGTGTGTGGTGTTAGGCAGCTAAGTCGTCATGGTAGGGAATACCATCGAGCCGACGTTCGACATTGCAAGGAGGGACAGCACAAGCAATGGCAAAAGCGCGGTGGAGGGTGGCGCGACAAGAGGAACGTCTCAGCCGAGGATTGACAAAGAGGACTTTTTCCGCTCTTTTATGGCCGCGTCCCTTTATGCTCCCCAATGTGCCCTCTCACGAATTCTCTCTCTAATGGCCCTCTCTCTATTGCTCTCTATGCGACAGTACTCTCCCTCCTCTTTCGGCCTCCTTTTTATAGGTGAGAAGATTATGTTATTCAAGAAAAAAGGATAAATCTGCATGTTGCCTAGCTCTTGCCTAAAGAATAGATATCCCACTTGCAATATTTTTTCAATATTTCATCCGAAATCTTCCATTCTATTAAGAAATATATTGCACGGTGTATATATTACATGAATATATGAAAGATTCATTGAATATTGGAAGAATAATACGAATCTTCTTTGGAATATTTTCATCTTCTAACTCATCACTCTTTAACGGGTTTAGCCAAATTCTCTCTCACTGTAAGTTTTGTCTAACTCGTTAAATTAAAGTTCAGAACCATCAATTAGAGCCCATCCGCCATCGGTCAATTGCAAATGCAATAATAATAAATGCTCATAAAACTATATGTTATGCAATTTAATTATAATATTTTTGTTTAGGGGTTAAAATTAATCCCTAAATTTTTTTGTCTTAAATTACCAATGATCAATTAAAATTTAGGTGTCAACATTTGTCCATCGTTCTCTTTACATTACTTAAAATTATAAAAAAATGAACATGGAATGACAAAAGTTTCACCATTTTTCTTTTCTCAATTTATTGCACATGAATTTTTTAACTTCTGTAGTAGACATAACGTTCTATCTAACAAGCAAAAAGATGCCCAGTTTATTCCTTATTCATTCTCCGCATTTGCTATGAAAGCCTCTCCTTCTCAAGGATGATTTTTTTTTTTTGAAAAATCACAAGAGTAAATGAGACCATTATTTGGGGTAATTTTATAATCAACCGGCCAATCATGTGCCCTAAACTTGAATGCGAGCAAAGATTAAATTTTTTCAATTCAAGAAAATTTGTTTTCAACGATGTTTGAAGCAGCGATATCGGAAAGACAAGTGCATTCGTCGTGTGAAGTGATTTAGGAAGAAATTCTGAGAATTACTGAATTACAAAAGCGCCGGTGGTTTGGCGGAAACGCCCGTCGCCTGGGTGTGCTCCTTTAGCTGTACGTAAAGCTCTCTTGCAGGAATACTTAGCCTCGCGGTAAAAATTGTTGCTTAGCTAATGGATGGTATAATGATGTAAGCAATGGGATGGCGTCAAAATGAATCAAGAGGTGGAAGAAAAAATGAAGTTGGTACTTTAATATGCTCTCTCCTGAAGCATTGTCGAAGCATCATAGAAAGTTTGTGGCACACTGCTAAATTAACTAACTCTAGAAATTGTTTGCCTTAACTCACTTGAGAAATTGTGCAAGATTGATTTTGTGCTTTGATACTAGAGGTGTCAAGAACCAAACTGAACCAAACCGAAATTTCGTATATTTGCAGTTCGATTCGGTTAACCGAAAAATAACCATTAACCTTTTCGGTTCAGTTCGGTTAACCGAACCAAATTGGAATTCTTAATAAAAATTGAACAATCTCTCTTCTTTATCATCTCTTCTTTACTTAAATTCCAATAAGCAAAATAAAAATAGGAAAACTGAAAAACCGTCCCGAACCGAACTGTTTACACCCTTATTTGATACATAGACAAACACTTCTCTCAAGAGGTCATCTAAGTTTCATCTAATCTAGACATCAATTGAAGTTCCAATGCTAAATATTACTTACCACGTTGCGTCTTTTGTGAGTTGATTTCGATGTCCTGCGTAGAATCTGGGAATGCTCCCATCTTGTTTGGTGTGCAATTCGATCCGTCATGTTCCCTTTACCATCTATAAAGTTTGCTAGAAGTCGCTCCTTATTCAAATCCTATTGTCCTGCGCTCACTGATTAGGTCATTGCAACATGAAAATATAAGGACAAAAATCCTTTAAACTTATAATTAAAGCTCAGTTGGTCCCATTCATTCACATCGTTCTCGCCTAGAAAGAATTAGAATCTATTGAGCAAAAAGAAAACAAAGGACAGTCATTTCTCCAACGAAACACCACATAAGGCAATATAGCAATTTGGTTCATAAAAGAAGGCAACATAATATATTGATGGCATTTTGGGAAGAAAGATGGTAAGGGAAGCTCTACAAACATGTAATCACATGTGCTAGTAAAGAGTAAAATACTATATTTTCAATACTCATACAAGACCAACATCTAACCAAATATTATATAATCTAGGACGAGATGATATTGTCACCATCCACAACACTTACTGATTTTTAAGTCCTGTTGATGAATTATAAGGTCATTAATAAAAATCCATAGATAAAATCAGTGCATTTCATGTTGCAATTTTTAATGTTCATTTTTTTAATATGAAAAAGTAACAAATTTTCATGTATTTAAGGAATTTTTGACTCGCTAATAATATTAACTAGCGAATAGCGATTATTTTATTTTAAATAAAATTGACTTTCAATGTGCATATTAAATTTTTAAGAGAGAAAAAAGTATCAAGATAAATTTGAATAATAATTCGTCATATATCTTTATGCTTTAAAAAGGAAGAAGCAAATCTGATGGAGCCCACCATTTATAATGGTCCTCATTCAATTTATCTTATGATTATTTTGTGAACATGCATTTAAAAGCCTGCATTTATGGGAAATTATTAACTTGTATTAAATGCAAGTTGCTTTTAATTCTTCTTAAAATCCATTTGGCTTTCTATCTTTCTCCCCCATTAGGGGTGAGCATGGTCCGGGTTGGGCCGGTCCACCCCCTAATCCTAGGACCAACTTGCACAATGTTGGTTCTCAATTTTTGGGACCGAGGATCGACCCTATTGAGCCTAGGACTAAGGACCGGACCGACCCAATGAGTTCGGTTCGGTTCCAGGATTAACCCGGGACTAATCGATAATTTTTTTCATTTTTTTGTATTTATGAAGAATTAAACAAATTATTTCAAATTACATATCTATTGATATTGTGGTTTTAACTAAACTATAAATACCAATACATATTCAACAAATTTAAAATAAGGTAACAACAAAAATTTTACATTTGCTAAAAGCAAGAAATCATAAAAAGGATTAAGATTGCTCATAGAGCTGCAAGATGAGTGTTGCTCATAAGCAAAAAGGATTTCTAATTAGGGCTTTATTTCCTTTTAATTTACTCTGCGACAAGCGAGGTTAGCAAATAGAGGTGAGCGGTGCAAGTGTCGAGCGACGAGTGGGGTGAGCACGACGAGCGATGTGAGCGTCGAGTGGTGTGCAACAAGAGGTGAGTGTCAAGCGGCGAGCAGAGCAAAATTACTCACGAGTGATGTTGTTTCTTTCAGTTTTACTTTGCACATTGAATACTAAGAGGATAACATAGAAAGAAGAGAACAAGAGTATTGGAGGAGGACGCCATTTAAATTAGGGTTTATTCTTTAGAATAAATAAAAAATATTATAAAAAATATATTAGATATATAATATATAATATATCTAAAATATATTATATATAAATATATAAGGCCGGGGTTGGTCTGAGTTGGACCAACCCGAAATTCTTAAGACCGAGGACCAACCTACACAATTTTGGTCCATGGATCTCAAGACCAAGGACTGACCTAGTCCCCTCGGGAATCAGACCAGGATTGGTAGGGTTGGGCCGGTCCAGGGTCAATCTAGGGTTAACCTTGGACCGATGCTCAACCCTATCCCCACCCTTGGAGAAATATTTACTTGGGATTTGGACACAATGCACCAAACGAATCACGGCTCTTAATCTCCACGTCCCCACCTGCCTCCTACAAGATTTGCGGCCGAGATTCAATTGGTCCAAGAACAAATTCCTTCCCCCCTTAATGCTGGATGAGAAAATATTAAGTGGTTTGAAATCACCACGTCATTCGCTACATGGTAGTGTGAGCTGAAGTGGCTCTACTCAAAGGGCAACATGTGGCATGAAATAAAAGAGAGAACTCGTAGCCCTTTTTCTCTCTCCTCTGACTGACAAACACGGAAAAGATAGAACAATGAAAGCACACTCCCACCTAAAAAAACCTCTCTCCTCTTTTCAATTTTCAAGGGCTGTCTCTCTCTCTCTTCTCACGTTCTTTCTTTGTCTTTCCTTCGACTGCCTCCCTCATTAGTGACAACCCAAGCGAGAAGCTTGCTCAAAGTCAATAGCAACGGACCTTGGCCATCAAGGAGCGCGATGGCGACCTTGAGTGGAAGCAATTCAACCTGGCGGAGATCTCCCTCCGGGGATTGCGACCCCTTCTTTCTCCCCTTCGATCTATAATCTTCCATGAGGGGTTTATAGAATATGGTCTTCCTTTTCCATTTTGGTTGCAGCGGACTGTCTACCTCTCTCTCTCTCTCTCTCTCTCTTTGCGTCTTTGGGTAGGCCGCACTCTACACCATCTTTGCCCATAAATTGTGACACTTCACTTACGAGCCTCACATTTACATATCCCCTGTTCCTCCCTCCCCTCCTCTCTTGCTTTCCTCCATACTTTCATAACTTCCTCCTTTCCTTTCTTGCTTTTCCCTTTTCCTCTATCTCTCTCTTTTGGTCGGAGCAAGCTTGGGAAGCATAACAATGGAAGCCGCTGACAAGGCCGTGGAGAAAGCAGAAACTGATTCCATCTCACGTGAAGTGAACCCCTTCCCGTAGAGGATGATGTGAGAGAGATATCGGATGCCGTGCCAATCGAGGAGGTCGCCGGTGGCAGCATTCATATAGGGTTCTCTCATTACTTGTGGAGGTATGCAAACACGGCCCCAAGAGATAGGAAATCGTTGGCCTAGATTTCCTTTTGTTTCATGGAGCACTGTTTGGCTCTCTGCATTGTTTTTTTCCTGTCTATAACTGAGGTCTGAAATCGATCATGGGGATCTCGATGGAAAAACAAAACCAGGGATTGTTAAGCCCCCGGATTTGGAAAGGAAAGCGTGTAGCTAAGTCCCTAAGTTTGAAGAAATGTGCTGTTTTTCGAAGTAATCATCAATAATAATGTTGCAATTTGCGGTTGTTGTTTGTTACCATTTTGCAGATTTCTAGCTTTATGGCACACAAAATATAGAATGCTCTTTTGTGTTGGTATATTTTTTAAAAACTTTTGTTACTTGTTGAACCTGTTTATAATTTACCAACATTGTTTGTCTAACTACCATCTTAACATTTTCTAAGAACTTTTCTAACTTTATGTTCATTTGCTCGCTTCAAACTTGCCAACTTCTCTTATAATTTACCAACATTGTTTGTCTAACTTACCAACCTTTTAGAATTTGCCACATACGGTTGTGCTTTTAATATGCTTTGTTTTTGTTTCGTCTATTATAGCATTGTTTGCCATTTTGTCGTCTCCAATGATGAGCTTGCGGGGCTTGTTCTCACGACATTATCGACCTAAAAGAATGAAGTCGCCATTATACACAAGCAAAGAACATCACGATGGACAACACTATCATCTGTTCAAACTGTGCTAGTTAGTGTTTTTCTAATGCTCGGAATTAGCACATCGATCGAAGAAAAGCAACTTCAGTCTACGCAGATATAATAATCTAATCAATATTTTCTGCCCAAGTAGAAGTATATTGTAAATCATCATAGCAAAACACAATCCAATACTCTTTGGTATCATAATAAGCAGCAACTTCTGGTATCAAGGCAAGTATTCTATGCAACATAGCAAGAACCGTTCACCCATAAAACCTTGATCTTAAAATTAAGCAGAAACGAGGAAGCAATGAGAGAATTATGATCTCTAACGCTAGCCAAAGCTTGATCCACTGAATGGTCACAAATGGGTTAGCAGATTTAGGCAATTCATTTACATGCATAGCAGGCCTATTTGAAATTCAGTGATGATAAATGATTCTGTAGAGAGCTTTGCATGTTCGTTCGACAAGGAAAAAGAAAGAAACACAAAGAAAGATGGGGTTCTCTGCGGGTCTTGTCAGCGGCTTCCATTGTTATGCGTCCCAAGCTCACTCCAACCAAGAGAGAGAGAGAGAGAGAGAGAGAGAGAGAGAGGAAAAGGGTAAAGCAGGAAAGGAGGGAGGAAGTTATGAAAGTATGGAGGAAGGCAAGAGGGGAGGGGAGGGGAGGGAAGAACAGGGAACGTGTAAATGCAAGGCTTGTAAGTGAACTGTCACAATTTATGGGCAAAGGGGGTGTAGAGTATGGCCTACCTAGAGACGTGCAAAGAGAAAGAGAGAGGTAGACAATCCTCTGCAACCAAAATGGAAAAGGAAGACCACAATCTATAAACCACTCGCGGAACATAATAGATTGGCGGGGAAAAATATGAGGTTGCAGTCCTCGAAGGGAGATTTTTGCCAGGTCAAATCGCACCTCGTGCTTCCACTTAGAGTCGCCATTGCCCTCCTTGATGGCTGGGGTCCGTTGTTGTTGATTTTGAGTGAGCTTCTCGCTTGAGTCATCGCTGATGAGGGAGGAAGATGAAGGAAGGAGAAGGAAAGAATGTGAGAAGAGAGAGATAGTGTAGCACACCAATTCTTGGTCACCTGTCTTATTGGGTTGCTAGACTGGGAGAATTATACTCAATCAATTCTTAATAGTACATTGCAACCATAACCATTAAACACCAGAAAATGAGTTGCCATTGACTTTATTTACCACTAATCTTGTCTTTGTACAGGTCGGGAGATGGAGTTATGGAGGGGGATTTGTACAAAAAACACTAAGGAATACAAACACTAGGTATCCCGCCCCCCCTTCGACCACATACACGAGTCCTTCGTCAGTTAGCCAGTCAGCACAAACAACAAAAAACAAAATTTCTCCCAAAAGTTAGGCGCTCATTGGGTCGCTACCTACACCGTTGGGCTATCGCCATGGCCCGGACCCTTGTCATACAGTGGTAGAGGTCCCAATAGTGGGCCTTTCACACGTGCATAAAGGGCTACGAAGGCTAGGTATGTTGGCCCTGTCGGTGCCCCCATGTCCACCGTCAAGCAAGAGGTAAACTTGACGAAGGTCACACCTGGGAAATGCCGATCGTGGATCTCCTCTTGTCGCCATACGAAGTCGGATGGGGCGCCATAGTGGATAGTCATGGCGGCAGCAGGTGGAGCGGATGACATCTTCTAATCTAAAAAAAAAAAACATAGTAAACAAGCGTGAGTTTAAAAGAAAACTCAGCAAGCGAACTAGTGATCTGAACTCAGGGGTTGGCCGCTAATGAATAAACTAGTCCGCCGTGTATCAATGGTCTACAACATTCGCTTGAAGATAAGTCCAGTACTAGAACAAGAGACTAACTAGTGTGGTTCCTACTAGCAAATCAAATAACATAGAAACTATTAAATCGACGCGTCTATGTGGGCAGCACAAACAACAATCACCTAGGGGGAGACGACAGCCCACCTTGTACCCCTCACACCCAACCTGGCATCGCGAGATCCCCTGAGGAGTTATTCGACTCTCCTCAGTTCTCTAGAGAGTATGCAACCACTCCATTTCACCCCTCTCCAGGCATCCGGACACTCGGGGCACTGCCATCGCAAGGTTCGACGACATTCACCGTATATCCCATTCATGGTGCAGCACTTCAATAATATAAATTACAATTGTCATTCATTGTGCTAATGCCCACGGAATAGTTCATTACCATCCTTTATTCATTTATAAATCACAGAATTGATGCAGAATGGTTAGTCAGCAGTACTCTTCAAAATACAGGTTAAAAAAAGAAGAAGAGCTTATCACAAACCGACACAATATACCCTGTCCGCATGCTTCTGGAAACTGCACATCTTGTCCTAGTAAATGAACTCCAAAAATTATGAAATTTTAATCTAAGGTAGTCAAGACATAGAGGAACATTTTTTGTGATGAACTTGAAGTCCGATTCAGCTTGTACGTTTCTAAACAATTAATCCCGACCAGTATTGGTAGTGAAATCCAGAACGTATCTAGGTAAAAAGGGAAATACTTAAAGGGTGCAATGAGCTCGGAAAATTCTGAAATTTTTACATGTTGTAGAATAGATCATACCCTATAACTTTTGTGAAGAAAACTTGTTCAAAATCCTAGTTGAAAATTCTGTAAAAATCTAGAAATCGGATTACGGACAGTTTCGTTTCTGAAAAATAGATTTAAGAGTTCTATCTACCAAAAGTCCAACCTCAAGAGCTTTGCATGTCATCTGAAATTTCTGATTAACATTGAAAGACTACAAAATCAACTAAAACATAGCAAGTCCAAGGAGTCCTCGCTCAGCAACGATCAACCTATCTAGCCTAGATGGGAAGACAATTCACTTCCTCCACACATGAGCTCACATTCTCACCGAGCTGTCTATGAATCACGCTCGTAGTCTCTCCCTCGCTTTCTCTCTCTCGCACCAAGGATGATGAATCTGCCACATGCAAACCTGATCTTGACCTCACCTACCCCTAAATTACCCTAGAATGGCACTACCCATGAAGAACAGAACAGCTAACTTACTTGCTTGGTCGGATTTGGCAGATGAGCACGCGATCGACGAATGAACGTTTACACAGCGCGACCAGCTCCGAGGGCCTCCTCCCGCGCTTGGGATGTTCAGAGAAACCAGCCGTCTACAAGTCTCTGGTGCTGGTTTTCTGATCCAAAAGGGTTGCCCCTGTTCTCTGCTGGTCGAAGGTGATGGAAGGTGTGGGAATGGCGTTCTTTGCAAGGGAGTCTAAAGAAGACCAGATAAAAGGGGTTGTTGGTGTTTTCGGGGAAAAATAAAAGTGACAGCCCTCTTAACTCTCCACTTGTTATCCATGTGGATGAAAATCTCCTTAACAACCATCCTTTAAATTTTTTTTTCTAATCACCTACAAAAAGGATGAAAACTGGCTGCCGAGTAAGTCATTCCGCCATGGGTAAGTCTACTTAAATCTATTCTTTTGCCCCCATTTTCCATATTTTTTTCCCTGGCCTACCTAATTTCTTACACCAACTTTTGTTCTTAGTTGACCATAGGAAATTGATGCAGTGTCTAAAATGCGCAATTCAACCGGCGTACATCTGGGTGTCACATATAGCCCTCGAAAATTGAAAAGAGGAGAGGTTTTTTTTTAAAGCGCGGGTGCACATTCATTGTTTTGTCTTTTCGAGAAAATATTGGTTACCAATTGTGTGCCAGCGTGGCAAATTGGAAGAGGCTCTAGAGCGCGACACGTGTCCTCTTGTGGGTCTAGGCGTTAGATTTGTTAGGGAGGAAAATAAAATTTCAAACTGTGCACGGTTCTCTTCTCTCTCCCCTCTCCCTGTCTTTTCATGTCACTTCTTTTCTTGAGCCAAATATTTTCTCCATTGCAGGAGGAAATCTGTAGACTCTCTATCGTTCCCTTCAATCCAACGCAAATTTTTCTCTCTCTCCGACGCTCGCTGCGCACCCACCGGTGACAGCCGCGATGACCACTGCGCACTATCAAGGACCCGCGGGCCGCCCCTCCGTGACATCTGCTCAGTCTCTTCTCTGTGCAAGCCGCTGACCCAAGCCCTCGTTCAACGGACAAACCACCGCGCCGCCCTTGACGACCACTACGTGCCGACCGACGACCGCCGAGCGCCCACCGACGACCACCACACACCCATTGACAACTGGTGCACTCGATCAAAGATCCTTGGGCCGCCCCTTCGAGACATCTTGTCTCTTCTTCTCTCTCCAAGCCGTCGAGCTGAACCACCATGCCACCCTCGACGACAACTGCGTGCCAACTGACGACCGACGCGCACCCATCGATGATCGGCGCACTCGATCGAAGATCCCCAGGCCCGCCCCTTTGAGACATCCTGTCTCTTCTCTCCAAGCCGTCAACCCAAGCCCTTGTTCGACGGACAAACTGCCATGCCACCCTGACGACCATCACATGCTGATTGACGACTCCTGCGCGCGACCAACGGACTTGCTCTTTGTTGGGTCGTGTGCCGATCGACGACTCTCGTCCTGCTTTCTCCCTCTCTCCGTGCCTAATCTGCTACTTCTCTCCCTTCGGTATAAATTTCTCGAGGGTACAGACCCCAGGAGTGCCAAAACTTGGCACAGAGGGACACTTAAGTGCCAAAAGTTACAAACGGTACACTTAAGTGCCAAAATTGGAGCAAAATGGATCACTTAAGTGCCAACGGCAAGAAAATCCGGCCAAATTGCCACGTGTCCATTTTCCGGTGGCTTCATTTGCTGACAGAGCATTTTTTTCAAAATAAAAAATTCCACGTGGCAATTTAAATAAAAAAAAATTGTCCACGTCAGATTTAAAAAAAATTAAAATCTATTTTATTTAAAAAAAAATAGAGGAGAAGGGGATTGGCGATGGCGGCAAGGGCTGCACAGCCCTCATCGATCCCCTTCTCCTCTGTTTTTTTTTTTTTATAAATAAAATCGATTTTATAATAATATATATTTTTAATTATTTAATTAATAATTTTTAAAATCCACGTCAGTGCAAAAACGACGTCGTTTTGTGCTGATTTTTCGTTGTTTCAATTTCCAGCGAGCCATGTAGGCAAAAAATTTAATAAAAAATTGCCACGTAGGATTTCTGGCAGGGTTCCGGTGACTTGGCACTTAAGTGATCCATTTTTTTTTTTTAAAGTGGCACTTAAGTATACCGTTCGTAAGTTTTGGCACTTAAGTGTCCCTCTGTGCTAAGTTTTGGCACTCCTGCTGTACTTATCCCAAATTTCTCGCTCTTTTGGATTTTGTCTGGATAGAAGAGAAGGCATACGAGTTGTCTTTTTAGAGAACATAGATGCCTCAAGCTTTATTTTGGCTAACTTATGCGGCCGCGCAACTCAGTGTAATAGATTTTGAAATTAAAGAATAATATTTAGCCTCTCATAGAAATTCATAGCTTCTTCATTACTTCAACTCTAAGGATTTGGCCCACCAGCGGTCATCTCCATCGATCTATTCGTGCATAATTGCACTGGCGATGCATGTGAATGTTTTTGCAGGATTCGGGTGGGACAGAGGTTTTCTCTCTAGGTCAATGTTGATCTTTTTGAATCCCAAAACATTAGCAACTCATTAATCGATGTTCTTGTCAATACTCTAAGACTGACCCACCACAAGGGACCATAGCATGAGGGTAGGCGGTGAGAGCACTAGGAACTTCTAAGGGAGATGCGTCGCAGGTCGGTCAAAGTGCGTTTGCTGAGCGTTACGGGTTCCCGTCGCCGCTTGTGGATTGCTTGTTTTCTGTTGTTCGCGGGGCTTGGGAATTTCTTGTTACGTTAAATCTTTTGTCCGCGTGAGGGGTCGTGAGGAGCTCACTCGATCTGGATTAGTGGCTCTTGATTGACTGATTAAGCCGCTTGTTGATTGCCGCGTGACATTTTCGCGTGTACTGGGCGTGACGGGTGATTTTCCTTTGGGCTCTTGGGTTGTAGGGTTTTTGCGGTGTAGGAGGCTATCTTTGATCATTTTCGGCTAGGGCTTTTAGGATAAATTCAGCCACAGGAGCGGTGTGGTTCGCATAAATTTTGATTTTTCGTAGTGCTTGGAGGAAGAGATGAAGAACTGTGAGTGCATCGAGAACGTAGCTTTAGCAGGTTTGTCTTTTCTCATTTTCTTCTTGATGATGTGCTTAGAATTTTGGTGCCTCACTGTTTAGGCAACTTTCTTGGAGCAATGAATGCAAGGAGCATCGGCCAATTTTCTTATTGAGTCGGTGAATTGAGGGACAAACCCAAGAGCAGCTCCTCTTTTGTGAGATATCAAGATTTTGGTTCTTGACAATTTTGAGGTGAGCTTGCTCACTTTTCTGATGTGTATAGCATGCATACCCCTCTATGTGCTCTTGCATTCGGTTCTTGACAATTTTTAGGTGAGCTTGCTAACTTTTCTGATTAGAGGTCGAGTCCATTTATATAAGTCCCTTGATCACTCTGATTAGAGGTCAGGAGTATTTTTTACTGCTACGTGCATAGCTGTAAAAATAAAATGATGGTGGCTTGCATTATAGGTTTGAAGCTATCATCAATAATCAATAACAATTACTTAATATTTGTATAAGGTATTATAGAATAGTCAATGTGTTATACTTGGAAAAAAAATTGATGTAATATTCGATAGAATATGTGTATCTTCTTAAGTCTGATTATTTGAGGGAAGAGACTACCGGTGTTAATAACTTATATTTGTTGGAGAGGTTTGCTGTTGACATAGACATTAAATATGATATGCTGTAAGGGGCTTGGAGTCTATACATGCTGTTAAGTATTAACACCCAAATTCTAATTCATCCATTTCTTTAACTTTCAAAAGGAAAAAAACAAGAGAATAGATTTTTCATGAAAAAGGATCTATGGCTGGAGGAACATTGAAAGAGAGAGAGAGAGTAGCTATCATGATGGCGGATTCGAACTATATTTGCTACATGCAGCTGTATAATTCTATTTGAATTTTGCAGTGGTTATGAAAATACTACAAACACCTACAAGAAGAAAATTTTGAAGGTTTAATGAAGTTTTTCTGCATATTCTATAAAAGAATGCACTTTGACATCGTCTTGATGATTATGACATCAAATGATGCATTTTCTCTTGCAGATTAATTTTGCAAATTCATGAAGAGATTAGACTATTCGTCACAATCGATGATGTCAGCCCCTCCAATCAACAATGATACATCCGTCTTTTGCTATTGTGGCCTCAAGTGTCCTCTACGAATGGCAAGGACGAAGGATAATTTAGGAAGAAGATACTATGGTTGCCCAAGATACAACCACAACAATAGAAGAGAGTTGTAATTTTTTTATTTGGGTTGATGAGGAAATCAGTCGATTTGTAAGGAGTTTGTCCAAAAGTTTTTGTCAGAGCAATATCAAGCAAGAATCAATGTCCACCCATAATGAGGATGAGCGTTGTTCGACGAGCACCGAAGACAAGACTCTTGTGGCCAAACTGGAACAAGATTTGGCAAACGTAAACAAAAAATATTCTAGATTGAAGATGTTTGTTGTGCTGTTGTTTATGGTAATTTTAGCTTTCAAATTTGACATGTTTTGAGAATTGGCAAACTTGAAGATGTTGGTTGGGCTATTCATAAGTTGACATGTTCTGTATGTGTACGGTGGGTAATGAACTTTGTTTATATAGTTTGATTTGGTTAGTTAAACTCCTAACAAACACAGCTTATATCGGTAATGGCCACCTTAGTTGTCTTGAGATATCCTGTCACGCCTCGACCCTCGAGCACGCGGCAACCCCTGTTCTCTTGCGGTCATTTGATTTGCGACTCCTTAGGATCTGTCGTCGACCGTTATTTTTATCTTTTAATTAAACGCATGCGGAAGCGAAACACAATCCCCGGTCAATTACAAAAGCAGGGATAGCAGGAAAACCCAACAAGAACACATTCCAAAGTGTTGCTTTATTTATCTATTGATTAACCCTAGGAAGTTTACAAGTACAAGCCCTTACCACGGGCATCTTCCCATTGAGCCAATGAAACCAACAAGGCAAGGTTAATCTACTCCCTTCATAAACGGCCACGAGCCGTAACACGCGTCGATCCACCATCCTACGAACCTGAAAATTGTTAACCATGACGGGTTGAGATAAACTCAACAAGTCAAAGTCCTAAGCCTCGGTTAGAAATTTCGCTCGCCTCGAGGGTAGTCTAACCATGCAACCTAGTTCCGACAAACAACACATAACACACCTCAAGCAACATTATCAGACGACAGTTCAATAAGCAGATGCAAACACAAGCGACCCTACCTGGCCTTGGCACACGCAACCTGCAGAAACTGTCATTTCAATCATCACGACATTAAGAGCATGCGAATAATCAGAGTATCTCACACAACTTTCTCATGTCTCACACCCACACATGCTCCGATTATTACGACCCCTCCTCCTGGGCCACGGCACAACCTTATGGTTGGCGGTTCTTGGCTAAACCAGCTTCGTCCTCTTTACCTCGAGGCATGGTGAAGTCAAGGGCTCACTCCCAAGACGGCATTCCCGAAAGAGCACAAGACCCGTCCACTACCGTAGTCCCGCTACTGACAAAGGCCTGGGACTCGCCCCCATACCACGGTCCCACATAGAACCCCTCCCTGTCAAGCATCCGACCGAAGTCAGGCGACCCACTGGCCATGGCACAACCCCATAGGGATTGGCGGTCTTCCGGCAATGCCGGGTTCTCTCATTTAATGTGATCATGCAACACATTATCAAGCAATCCATTTATATCTTTGCTCTGTCGTGAATGCAACATCGCTCATGCTCATGCGACATGCCATTTCAGATAACCCACGCAATATGTCATGCGATCTCGCTCGACAATTTCCAAAATTCAATTTTCAATCAGCATTCAATCACGCACATTCCCTAACTCTTGGGAACAACCAACAATTCAAGTCACAGTCTGTCAATCAATTCCGACCAATCAACATCATGATACTTGCACATTTTTCCAAATAATCATGTATATTTTATAATAAATAAATACGTGTCCTCAAAACGACGCCAATCAACTATTTCCAACAATACTCAATTATCCAAAAATAAGTATAAAATATAATTATATTCAAAGATACTGATTTAAGAAACATATAATACTATAGTCGATTTTTCCGATAAAATAATTCAAGTCCCACAAAATACTTATAATTATTTTTCAATCCCATAATTAATTATCCGACCCAAATAATTCCATTTAGTAAAACCCTTCTTCAATAAACCAATGTCATTTAATAAAGTAGTATATAAATACTATTGACTTTGGAAAAATAGACCATAGTAATTTTCCCCCAAAATTACTCAATTAAAACCATTTTCAATAAATAATCACAATTAATTATTTTCTCCAAAAATAATTAATTTTCAGCAATGAATAGTAATAACAATATTACTATTAATAATTCGAAATTATAAATTAATTTAATTAATTAATAATTCCGAAAATAATAAATTATTATTATTATTAATACAAACTATGATTAACACTAAGCAAGCTTCATCAATCATATTAAAACACTAATAATCATCCTCCAAAGCACTAATCAATAATTAAACAAATTAAACTACTCCTAAACAAGATTAATCCCTAACTAAGGGATTAGGAAATCGACTCACGGTTTAGCGATTCCAATAACACGAGCGCGACGGCAGCGGCAAGGGGAATGCCTGGGAACTTCCAGCGCGTCGGGACAAGGCAGCCCGGGACCGAATCTCGGCTGAGGGCGGCTGTCCACGCGGCAAGGGGCTGAGAAACGGAGGTATCAGCGACACGAGGCTGGCTGGTGGGCGGCTCGGCGACTCCGGACGGCGGCCAGCAGCTCCGGCAAGGCAGGCGGCGGCTCCGGCAGGGTTTGGACAGAAGCCAAAGGGAGAAGGAAGGGCAGTGCAGCTGGTTCGTGGGGGTGGGAGCAGCTGGGGTGGCTCCGGTGCAGCGGAGGAGGCTCGGGAGTGGTCCTCCGGCGGTCTTGTGGCGGTGACCGGCGGCGGCGTGCAGCGGCAAGGCTGCTGGCCGCTTCTCCAGGTCACGGCCAAAGGGGCCGAGAGGGAGAGAGAGGGCATGGCGACGGTGGCGACTGCTGGGATGGCTCCCAAACGGCTCCCAGCGGCGGTCTCGGACGGCTAGATGGTGGCGGAGGACGGCTGGACGGCGAGGCGGTCATCCCGACCTCAGATCCGAACTGAAAGGAGGAGGGAAAGATGGAGGTGGCAGCTGGTTCGGGGGGTGGCAGCAGCGGTTTAGGCAGCTCGTCGGCGACTCTGACGTCTGGGCAAGGCGGCCGGCGACAGCGGTGGCGACGCGACCAGAACCGGAGCAGGACAGTGGCTCGGACATAGGTGGAAGAGAGGAGGACAGAAGCTGGGTAGGGCCGGTTCAGCTGGAGGCCGACGGGCGGCAACTCACTGACGACCGGGTGGAGAGCAGGGGCGGAGGAGCTGCGGCGGTGGTCGATGATGGGTGGCAGCAGCAGCAGCAAGCCAGGGGTGTCGGCCGAAGAAGAAGAAGAAGAAGCTGTAGGGGGGAACGTGCTGCGCGCACGAGAGATAGAGAGAGAGAGAGAGAGAGAGAGACGCCCACATGGGCTTGTCAGACAAGTGGGAGAGGAGAGAGAAAAAGAGAGTGGACAAGTCAAAGATAAGAGAGGAAAAGAGGGGAAAAGATGGGCAAGTGGGATGGGGATGCTGTCGACAAGGGGGAAACGTGAAGGGGAAGAGAGAGAAAAGGGGGAGAGAGAAAACATGCGGAGGGGAAACGGGGGAAAAGAAAAAAGAAAAAGAAAAGAGAACAAGATAAAATTCAAACAAGTTTCTAGAAAGGGCAATTTGGTCTTTTTGTCCTTGAAGCACAATTTTCCAAATATTTGGCTTCAAAACTCGGCACGTTAAATCATTTTTCCAATAATTCGGGCTTACCAAAAAATTCGAGAATCAATGAGACACGTCCAATATTTTAGTCTCGACATCCTTTAAAGTTCGATACCCAATACCGAATTGAAATTCGTGGTTAACATCGATCAATCGCGACTTAAGTATGACCTAACTTTCGGGCGGCATTTAGGGGTTCTCGTGCGTTTGACCCGTGGTTGATAGCTTTTCAATCCACGATCGTGCATATTCAAATTAGGGCGATCCTCGATTGTCATGTAATCACGAGAGGTTAATTGCTCACACTGAGTACAGGACCAAAAGGAAATTGGTTTAACGTCGTCCGCAATTAATATCGAAGTCATGCGGAATCACCCGCAATCCGACCTCGTATTTTTGCCGACTCGATTTATTTCCGTTCGCTAATTAGCCTGCAACAATGTAGTATTATTTCTCTTTGATCCTTATGGTTGAGCGGCCTATCCCTGATTAAATTCACTAGTCGTACGCGTACCGATCCTAAATTGCCTTGCCGAACAGTTAGTTAACTCGTGAGGGGCCAATTCAGAGTAAACGCAACTAACAGTGCATTGATAAAATAACCATTTCATCTATCCCGGAATGGGTCGAAATTCAGGATGTTACATATCCTCATATATATTAGTTGAAAACATGCTTGTATTTCAATTTGGTTTAATTTTTGTTTGGTGGAAAATTTGGTTTGATTGAATTGAGTGTTTTTCACTCTTCTTCTTGCAACATGTATTTAAAGTTTTTACCCTTAGACTGCACCATGTTATGGTGCACAGATTTTCTTGTACCTTCTTCAAGATGCCTAATAGTTGAGGAAAATTAAAGTTATTACATATTAGGATGACTGCGGCTAAATGTACAATCTTTGAGGCAATTAGTGTTCAAGTGACTCTAAGCAGTTGGAGTTTTTGCTTCTTCAGAGAGTTTCCGTCAAGTGACCAATACATAGCTTGATTGGAGAACTTTCCGTCAATCCTTATAAAGCATTTAGTCAAAAGACGGATAAGGAGCTAAAAACCTTGATAAAGCATTTGCACTCTAAAAAATGTTGACTTAAAAACCAGGACAAGGAAAGATCAAAGGCAAAATCAATCTGCGAAAGGAACCGTTGAGAAATCGAAATTCACAACAGGGGCCATATTCAATTTGTATCAACCAGTGATCTGCTTAATTTATCCTTAAAAAAGAAGACTTGGACCCTGACAAAGTACATCCAAGCTTTTAAGACTTGCAGATCTCTCAAATTATTCTCAGTGAAGAATTAAGGATATATCATAGATTTAGTCTGGAAAGGCTGCAATACGTTGCCCTTAAACAGGCAGCTCAGCATTGGAACATACAGCCACAACCAGGTAAGCAGGTCACTCGTTGAAGATCGATATGTCAGCTAATCCTGGGCAGTCAAACTAGTAAGCTAGTGCCAGAAATCTTTTACAGACTCATCGCAAAAACCTCGTTCTGTAGCTCCTTGAAGCTCAATTGAAGTGCTGAGGCAGTTTTCTATAAGTAAAACTAGTATTGAGTATTGACATTGTGCACAACGCTGTAGTTAAAAAAAAGAAAAGAAAATTAAAGTGTATGAAAAGATGGTCCCTAAAGTTATCCTCCCCTCAGCCCATAACTGCATCAAGCAAAAGATTTCGAATGGGTGGAAGGGAAATTCTGCCCAACTGCAATCTCCAACTACGCAACTTGTGGCTAAAACGAGCGGCAAAACGCAGTATAGATTTTGTCTAGGGACTCACGAGCTAGTTTCACCAAGAGCCAGATGAGGCACGGCGCTTCCCCTTCATGGAATTCAGGTGTTGGGTGACGAAAATGACACCCATCACGACAATAAGACAACCAACCAGCATGCTGAAGAAGAGGGCACCGGGTTGACTTGTCCGGACAAAGCCGTAGACTCCGTTGGAAGTTGCAAGAATGAGGTCAGTCAATCCGTCACTTGAGAAGTCATCACAGACAAGCGCTTGCGTAAGTGGTGAAGGAAGCTCCACTGTTGCTAATATACTCCCACCAGGGGATATCAACACTGCTTCTTGTTCCCCTGCGGCAAGAATAATTTCTTGATTATCATGCACACGCAAAGAAAATGCCTTCAAGGTGGGGACCGCCATGCCGCCTTCCATCATCTCCGATGGAGATGGAAGATTTGACCATGTCGCACCAGTTGAGATTTGCCACTGCCATATGGCATCATGGCCATGCATGCCAGGATGGTAAGATGTGACCTGAAAAATTATATGGGACAGCTCAGTTGTGTATTCTCAATTTCTAGAAAACAGGACTAATAATGTGCAGGCTGACAACCAAATTCCTCCTCCATATCTTTAGTCTTCATAAAATGATCATGATAAGATTAGGTAACACCAGGGAGAGGGAAAACAGGACTCATGATAATACTGGGGTTCATAACAAAATCTGAAGTAGCACAAAAAGTAGTACACTTCAATGGCTTTACCCATCAATATCTTCTGACCTTTTCAATTGCTACAATCTGTATGATAATGGAATGAAATACAACTTACTAGAACAGCCACCAGATACCCATTTCTGGATATCTCAATAAAAGATAAAATGCACAGATGATTTTTTTAGCCAAGCTTCATTTGCTAAAAGAGAAAGTAAAAGTTAAATAAGAGCCTACCGCCCCTTGATTCGTCAAGAAGACCACATCGCCTTGGGTTCTCTTGTGATGTTTATGACCATCCTTTTTTTGGATTAGGATGGGCGTTGCAACCTCCAAAGAAGCTACCTCTGATCAAGTTAGATGGGGAATGACGGCATATAGAGACATTGAAAAGTCGTTCTCTCACAGGAACTCCAGATGTGGCTACAGCCCAACAGGGTCTAAGAACATCCATTGATCCACTAACAACAGTCCGATCGGCACCATGTCCCCCAACAGCCTAAAAAAATGATAATCTGCTCTCATTGCAAATGAATCCCTATCTATAAAGCTAATTCTGCAGATATAATCATAAATTGCCGTAAGGACTGTGATCTCCAGCTGTTTAATTTGCTTAAATTATGAATCCCTTTGTTATATGGAAATGAAGAATACGGTTCTATCTATGTACTTGAGGATCTTTCACGCAATGGCTATAAATTGTTAAATGCAAGACCAACTTAACTCGAGTGGAAACATATATACATCCCCAGAAACTGTCATACTTATAGAGCAATGCCCATGTAGTGACACAATAATATATCCAAGCTGTTACATGCAACTAACAAAAACATAGACATTATTGAGCACCGAGATAACGATGGACAATCAAATATGTTCAAAAGTTCTTACCTGGACATGATCAAGAACTCCATCCCCATTGATATCAGCATGGAGGCCACCTTCTTGCAAATTAAGCTAAAGAAAACAACTCCCACATCAACAATCGAACAAAGTGTTGATGGTAAAACAAAAAATCATAAAAAATTTATACAAAAGAATGTTGACCAAAATGCATTTCATGTGTGCATCATGCACAAATTCTTGTAAGTATTGTCTGCATGACATTCTGAAGATGTTATTTGAAGAAAGTGGAGTAATCATTGAATGCCCGTATGAATAACATTATCCATTTATATGGAGATTGATCTTGTAGAACATATGGTTTGATCCATCATTCTTAATTCATGTCAGCCCTGGGATGCATATGCTGGCAATTGCAAATTGGCGTGATAATAAAGAGTCATAAGAATCTAGAACCAAAAATCCACCGAGATTTGTATTTCTTTTTATATGCACTACTACATTATCCATATATATGGAGATTGATCTTGTAGAACATATGGTTTGATCCATCATTCTTAATTCATGTCAGCCCTGGGATGCATTTGCTGGCAATTGCAAATTGGTGAGATAATAAAGAGTCATAAGAATCTAGAACCAAAAATCCACGGAGATTTGTATTTCTTTTTATATGCACTACTCTTTAAACAAAAGTTCAAACTCGAGTTATAGAAATAATTGCACCCAACATCAATAATAAAATTAAGGAAAAGAGAAGGTGCGACGCAACAACAGGAACTTTTTCTATGGATTAAGGGCATGGAGTAGACTATTAGAGCTTACCCAATGATGCGGCATAATTCCCAAAACTGATTCTTTGAATTCCCTGCACTCAAACTGTAACATAGTGGTGTCTATTAGAGCTTGTCAGCGAACTGGCAAAGCAGGTCATACTCAACGTCCAAACAACTAATAAAAAAACTCCCTGCCTAATCATACATGCATTGAAGGACGGCCGGTTTTCCATTAGGAGTCAATTAGACTAACAATCCTTTACCACGTATTAAAGCTCATTGCTGTGTAAGAATAAAATGTCATACCATTTTACTTTGGACGATTTGCTTGAGTTCCTTCGGAATCATCCAAATCATATATCTCAGGATGTTGAAATGAGTTTGAAGATTCCTGTATAGAAAAATAACCAATTTAATTAAATTAGACTAAATAAATGCCGAGATAAATATATCTCAAATAATTTGACGAAAGAAGATGCAAGCTGTAGCTAACTCAAAATGGTTCCGTGAGATCTATTATGGTACTCCAACATCTATCCACAAGAAATCATAAATAATGAACATTACACTAGTAATAGTAAGATAAAATAATGCTACAATCTAATATAATTACATAATAAGCACTTGACTAGTGAATGGGGAAATTCCATTCATAATCCTTGACGGCATGATGTATAGTAATCGTATCTACATTTAATAAATGACTCCATTAGCAAAATGCACCATATCTAATATACCAAATTAATAAATACCTGACTAGGAAATGGAGAAAATCCACTCATAATCCTCGGTGGCATGACGTATGGTGGCTGCTGCATCTATATAAAAAAATTGACCAAATTAGTAATGTATAAATACAAATGGAAGATTAAAAGTGACATACCTGATTATGAAAATTTGGAATTATTGGAGCACCACCAATATTAGTAGGACAAAAGGCTCCATAAAATTGATTTGAATTACTCAAATAATTTGGGAAATGAGTTTTATCATGTGGTACTTGGACAACCAACTCTACAAAATTATAAATATGTAAATTGGTGTCATATAACACAAACAAAAAATTTAACTAATCATATTAATTAGAATAATATGTTACTTACCTCGACTTTCTATTAACGTTAGGGGTATTTCTTTCTTAGTTTTTTTCTTTTCTCACTTGAGTTTTTAAGCCTTCCATAACTTAATCATTTTCCTTTCTTTCGAAGGGGGTCCAATATTGACATATTGCACAAAGAAGCCTCATCATCATCACCACTAGCATCATTAGTCACAACCGCACTTGATTTGTACAATGAAATTCCAGCCTTCGCTTTGTCCATGTTCTTCCTCACTATTTTCATAGTATTTTCATCTTCGGCTCCTAAACTAATCAATTCAAAAGACTGTTGCATCAATGTGGAAAATCGATTAAATTTAGATGATATTGCTGACAAATGATGAAATTCATCATTCTCAATTACTTATTTTGCACACTTAGTCAATCTTTTCAAAATATAAGCTGATGGAATGCTCGTAACTGATATGTTCTCACTCAACACTTTCAAGGCATGGCGACACAACCATCATTTTGATTCAAATGATTTGCATTCACAAGAAACTGAAGAGTCTACGCCGTTAAATTTGACAACATGTTCATGTTGAATTTCTCTACACTTGAGAGTAAATGAATAAATCAATCCATCAAATGTACTACTTGAAATATTTTCCGAGAGAATTTGGGTTAATTCATCATTGAACTTTTTAAAAATGGCATGAGTATAAACTGAAGCAGCATGCTTCAAGAAGATGTCATGTGAAACCACCACTCTGGCCATCCCATGACAACTGTAATCATCTTGACTTTCAATTTCTCTAATGTGCTTCACTTGTTCTTCATAATAATGGACAAATGCTATAAGAGTTAATGTCTTCCTTGCTATATATTGGAAGACATTATTGGTACTCTCACTTCTTTGGCTTGATACTATATCACATGTAAAAATATCACGACCAAAGGCTAAACTCCATTTATGTCTAATGTCATATAATCTCCGAAGCCAGCTATTATTTTCAGTACCCCACTCTTTTTCCATTTCCCTCCAAGTAAATTCAAATTCATCCTTTGATCAACATCTATACATAAGCGCGGAGAAATATTTATCCCTAAAACCCGGTTTCTTGTAAAGATGTGGAATATTTTGATTGGCATTTTTCCCGATGTGTCAAGTGCACAAACCATGTTGTGTATTCGGAAATACCATTTTAATAGCTTTTGCCATGACTTGGTCTTGATTAGTGAATATGGTTTTCGGAGCCTTATTTCCCATAGATTTCAAAAATGCGTCAAATAACCAAATAAATGATTCCGCGGTTTCATCTAACAAAAATGCATAGCCAAATAAAACATTCTTCCAATGATGATTAACTCCAACAAAAGGTGCACATATCATTTCATATTTTTTTGGTATAATATGTGATATCAAATATCAACACATCACCGAAACAATCATAATCAAATTTTGACAAATCATCCCTCTAAAATAAATTTGTTAGCCTACCATCTTTATCAACCTGTATAGCATAGGAAAACATTGGATTTTACTGTTCTATGCTATGAAAATGATTTAAAAATTTTTGACAATCTCCCTCAGTTATAATTGCGGATCTTTTTTTTTCTGCAAATAATTTTGACAATCATGCAAGTTGAATCCTAAATTTTTGCTTCCTCTTGCTTCATTTGCTAAAAATTTATATGCCGAAGTTCCCTTAATGCCAGCTTTAACTATGTAAGCTAAAACACCATTGCAAGTCTTTGACATAATTCTTCCACATCTAATCAAATGTCTTTGATTTTCTAAAATGAATGCATGATTATGATCAGAGATATACTCTATGACTTTAAAGATACCATTATCAACCTTAAACTTGATATGAGCGAGACAGCCTCATCTAACTTCAAATCTCTCAAATTTCTTTTTTTCATCAGCTGAGATGGCAGAATAACCTTCACAGTTACACATAAAAGTCTATCGGGTTATTTCTCCTTTAGTATTTCTAGCCAAATTACCCTTCCTCACTCCAAATCCTTTACTGATTGCATAGGCTACATACTTATTATATGCTTCAAGTTCATTTGAAAAAATCATTCCTACTGCAAACTTAAAATCTTTTTTCATATCACGCACTACATGTATAAGAGATCCAGTTTCATGCTGCAATTAAAAAAATAAAATATAATTATCTTATCTATTACATAAGAAAACAAAATATATTTCACATAGTACACATAAAGAATTACCTCCGATTCAGCCATTTGATAAACAAACTCCAAATGAGGACCTTCTTGACCTAAAAGTTAAGATTTAAAAGAATCCAAAGGGACACTGTAATAATCCACTGATCAAAGTTTATTAACTTTTAAGCAAGCTCAAATTTGAGGAAAAAAGAGAGAGAGGGAAGCACAAATATGCAAAAATAGCCATTCATTGTAGAGAAGCACAAAACTTCTTAACTTTTTATTTCGAACCATTGCATGATCTCCTAATATCTTCAAAGTAATAACAAGGTATTTTTTTTTTATGGTTGGAATAACAAGGTATTTTTTTTTTGTAATAAATTGCATTCTCACACATTATTTGATATATTAAAGAACACCTTCCATATTCACATGCATATACTAGCCGCACATGCATACATCAGTAAAATTTCGATTCTCCTACTAAGGTCGTTGTTTTTATTAAATATACTACTTGACTAGCTATCAAAAGATGGTTTTCATTGCCGAAGAACTTGCCAAAAGATATTATCAAACCTTAATACAGATTGACAAAATGTTGGATATTAATGGAAACTAAAATAATTGAGGCAATGAGAGACATCAATGACTATTTGACGAAAATAAAAAAAAATAAAAAAAGACACCACTTCCACTACTAAACCTGGGTTGCTTTAATCTTGCAGCTCATGAAGCTCTAAGAATCCATAATGCCCTACCTCAATCCAATGGGCAAATAAAAGAACATCATAAAGCAAAAAAAAAAAAAAAAAAGAGCATCGTAATCAATAACCCAAATTTGTCAAGAGCCCAAATTTCTTGACCCAAAAAAGAGCATTAACGAACTAAGCAAATTTGTCAAGCACATCATCATAATCAATAACAAAAAACAAACAAAAGAGCATTGTAAAAAAAAAGCGCATCGTAATAAAAGCACATAAACCGAATGCAAGAGCATAGAGAGGGGTATGCATGCTGTACACATCAGAAAAGTCAGCAAAATGAATATAAATTAATAGAAAATAGAATATAAGAAAGAACATAAAAAAGCTAAACTAAATGACATATTATAAGCGGTTCTTATTTAAATCATTCAAAATATCAATATCTTTCTTGAGATAGAAATCTCAAAAAATAGATGGATTTGTCCCTCGATTCACCGACTCAATAAGAAAACTGGCTAATGCTCCCTGCATTCATTGCTCCAAGAAAGTTGCCTAAATAGCGAGGCAGCAAAATTCTAAGCACATCATCAAGAAAATGAGAAAAGACAAAACCTGCTAAAGCTACGTTCGCGATGCACTCACAGTTCTTCATTTCTTCCTCCAAGCACTATGCTGAAAATCAAAATTTATGCAAATCGCACCGCTCCTGTGGCTGAATTTATCCTAAAAGCCCTAGCCGAAAACGATCAAAGATAGCCTCCTGCACTGTGAAAACCCTGCAACCCAAGAGTCCAAAGGAAAATCACCCATCACGCCCAGTACACGCGAAAATATCACGCGGCAATCAACAAGCAACTTAATTAGTCAGTCAAGAGCCACTAATCCGGATCGAGTGAGCTCCTCACGACCCCTCACGCGGACAAAAGATTTAATGTAACAAGAAATTCCCAAGCCCCGCGAACAACAGAAAACAAGCAATCCACAAGTGATGGCGGGAACCCGTAATGCTTAGCAAATGCACTTCGACCGACCGCGACGCATCTCCCTTAAAAGTTCCTAGTGCTCTCACCGCCTACCCTCGTGCTACGGTCCCTTGTGGTGGGTCAGTCTTAGAGTATCGACAAGAACGTCGATTAATGAGTTGCTGATGTTTTGGGATTCAAAAAGATCAACATTGACCCAGAGAGAAAACCTTTGTCCCACCCGAATCTTGCAAAAAAAATTCACATGCTTCGCCTGTGCAATTTATGCACGAATCGGTCGGTGGAGATGATCGCTGGTGGGCCAAATCCTTAGAGTTGAAGTAATGAAGAAGTTGTGAATTTCTGTGAGAGGCTAAATATTATTTCTTTAATTTCAAAATCTATTATACTGAGTTGCGCGGCCGCATAAGTTAGCCAAAATAAAGCTAAAGAGGCATATGTGTTCTCTAAAAAGACAACTCGTATGCCTTCTCTTCCATCCAGACAAAATCCAAGAGAGCGAGAAATTTATACCGAAGGAAGAGAAGTAGCAGATTAGGTGTAACATCTTGAAAATCGACCCCATTTTAGGATTTTATAAAATGGTGATGTTAGTCGAAGGCCTGGTCAGTACAAATATTCCGAACTGTGTGTTTGTGGGATAACAGATTACAGAGAGGCACCATTTGGAAGTGATACGCATTCGACTCGCAATTTCGATTAGGAACGAACCCTTCAACCATGAGGACTTGGGAGGGAACGATATTCTCTAAGTACTAGACCATTAAGGAAACAGAAATAAATCGATTCGGCAGAAGTACGAAGTTGATTTGCGGGTGATTTTCACACAACTTCGATACGAACTACGAACGACATTAAACCGAATCCTTTTCATCTGGTACTCGGGATTATCAATTGAGCCCCCAGGACCACACGACAATCGAGGGACGTCCTTGACTCGAGAATTGGCATAAATGTGGATCAAAGAATGGTTGACCATGGGTCAAATGTGAGGAATGTCCTAAAAGGGTGCCCGATAATCCAAATTGTACTACGGTCGCAATCGACTCAATTTGGCCCCAATTTTTAATCCGATTTTGGGAACCGACTTCTCAATGATGTCAGGACTATATATTTGAACGTCGCCTCATTTATTTTGGAATTTTCCGTAGGACGCGGAAGTGTCGGAAAAGGGCAAAATTGGACCAGGTTTCGGGCCCGCGGGTGGGCCAGCCCAATGGGCCTTGCGCCCATCTAGCCCAACCCAAAGGGGGCCTAAGCTGGCCCATTCTGCTCTCCCTCCTCAGCCCATGGGCTTCTCTCTTTTGGCCTTTTGCTTTTGTGCCCAAGTGAGCTTAGTTTATGCATGTTTTTGTTTGTTTTTGATTGGTCCTTCAAGCAAGTGGCAAGGCAAGTGGTTGGCTTCTCCTTCAAGTTTTCAGCCCTTTCTCTCTCCTCCTTTCTTCCCCAAATTCGTGCACCAGCCCAGCCATTCTCTCTCTCTCTCTCTCTCTCTCTCTCTCTCTCTCTCTCTCTCCCTTTTTCTCTTCCTTTTCCCTTCCATTTCTGTTGTTTCTTGCTGTCCTTACTGTTTTCCAGCTGGAAAACAGCCTTGCTGCCGTCACCGGAGCCGCCACCACAGTCCAAAGTGTAGTCCCAGAAGTTAGGAAGCTAGCCACACACCCCCTAGTCACCCCTGGTCGCCCCGGACCGCTCGTTTCAGCCTTTTCTGTACTGCTGGTCAGTTCCGCGTGAACAATAACTAGTAGTGTTTTTGGCCCATTTTGGCCACTGTTTGTCATCTGTTGTTATCCCCGAGCTTACCCCTTGTAGCCCTCGTCCCCCTCTACGCGCCGGTGTCACTGGATTTCCGATCCAAATAAGTTAACTCCCTAATCCTTGTTTAGGGATTAATCTTGCTTAGGGGTTAATTAGTTTAATTTTTGTGCTTGGTTAATTATGGGTTAGTTTGTTAATGGTGGCTGAGTTAATTAAGCTGACTAGGGTTAGATTAATTGACCATAGTTAGTAATAAAGTAACCTAGGTTAATTAATTAAAGTAACCATGGTTAGTATTAAAAGTAACTAAGGTTAAAAGTTAATCATGGTTAGGTTAGATTAACTAGGGTTGGGTTAATTTGTTAACAATGGTTAAGTTTATTTATTTTTATTTATTTATTTAATTTCGGACGAATTTACTATTCACAATAACTGTTCACGATTATTGTTCATGGCACTGTTCATACAGAAGCAAATTTTGGTTTCAAATTAATGTGTTCTTGGTTGTTATGCTTTCTTGAAGTGCCGATTGTTAATTATATGTGTGAATAATGATGAAATGCATGATTGAAGGTCGAGTGGAAGTGAAAGTGTTTGATTTATTGAGTTATTCCCGAGAATTAGGGAATGTACGTGATTGCTGAATGGTTGAATTTGGAATTTTGGAATTGTTGAGTGATATCACATCACATATTGTGTGGGTTATCTGAAATGGCATGTTGCATGAGCATGAGCGATGTTGCATTCACGATAGAGCAAAGATATAAATGGATTGCTTGATGATGTGTTGCATGATCACATTAAGAGAGAGAACCTGGCGTTGCCGGAAGACCACCAATCCTTATGGGGTTGTGTCGTGACCAGTGGGTCGCCTGACTTCATTCGGATGCTTGACAGGGAGGGGTTAACTTTGTGGGACTGTAGTAGTGGGCGGGTCTCAGGTTTCTGTCAGTTACGGGATTGCAGTAATGGGCGGGTCCTATGTTTCTTTGGGAATGCGGTCTTGGGAGTGAGCCTTTGACGTCGCCGTGCCTCGATGTAAAGAGGACGAAGCTGGCTTGGCCAGGAACCGCCAACCATAAGGTTGTGCCGTGGCCCATGGGGGAGGGGTCGTAATAATCGGAGTATATGTGTGGATGTGAGGCATAAGAAAGTTGTGTGAGATGTTCTGATTATTCGCATGCTCTTAATGTCGTGATGAGTTAAATGACAATTTCTGCAGGTCACGTATGCCAAGGCCAGGTAGGATCACTTGTGGTTGTGTTTGCTTATTGAACTGTCCTATGCTTTTGTTTCTCTCTGTATTGTTCTGACTGCTGAATTAGGTTGTATGTTAAACTCCCGAGGTGAGCGAAGTTCCTAACCGGGGCTTAGGACTTTAACTTGCTGAGTTTATCTCAACCCATGGTGGTTAACCTTTTCAGGCCCTAGATGATGCAGTACCCGAGGATTGAAGAGAGCGATCCCTCCGAGGCCAGCGAGTAGGCACTTGTACAGTGTTAGGTTAGCTAGGCTAATCCCTTTTTGAGTAGGCTTTAGCTTGTCGCCTGTAGTAAGGCGTGTATGTATTTGCTAGTGTGTTGGCTAACCTTCAGATATATAAAATGGTGTTTGTCTTTCCTCTACTACTATTATTGCTATCCTTATTGTTTGGTTTGGGAGTTGTTCGTTTCCGCATGTGCTTAATTACAAGATAAAATGAATTGGTCGACAACAGTATCTGGGACGTCGTACAGTTAGACCTCAAGTGAAATGGGGTTGCCGCAAGCTCGAGAGTTGGGGCGTGACATTAGGCACGGAGAGAGGGAGAAAGCAAGACAAGAGTCGTCGATCGGCACACGACCCGACAAAGAGCAAGTCCGTCAGTTGCGTGCGGGAGTCGTCGGGCGGCACAGCAGTTCATCCGTCGAACGAGGGCTTGGGTTGACGGCTTGGAGAGAAGAGACAGGATGTCTCGAAGGGGTGGCCTAGGGATCTTTGATTGAGTGTGCCGGTCATCGGTGGGTGCGTGTCGGTCGTCAATCGACACGTAGTTGTCATCGAGGGCGACACGGTGGTTCGGCTCGACGGCTTGGAGAGAGAAGATGAGACAAGATGTCTCAAAGGGGCTGCCCGAGGATCTTCGATCGAGCGTGCTGGTCGTCGATGGGTGTGCGGTGGTCGTCGGTGGGCGCTCGGTGGTCATCGGTCGGCACGCGGTGGTTGTCGAGGGCGGTGCGGCGATTCGTCCGTCGAACGAGGGCTTGGGTCGACGGCTTGCACAAAGAAGAGACTAAGTAGATGTCTCGGAGGGGCGGCCCGCGGGTCCTCGATCGTGCGCGGTGGTTGTCGCAGCGGTTGCCAGTAGGTGTGTAGCGGGCGTCGGAGGGAGAGAAAAATTTGTGTTGGATTGAAGGGAACGATAGAGAGTTTGCATATTTCCTCCTGCAATGGAGAAAATATTTGGCTCGAGAAAAGAAGTGACGTGAAGAGACAGGGAGAGAGGAGAGAGAGTGCAGAGGAGGGCAGAGAGAAGAGAACCGCGTGCAGTTTGAAACTTTTTTTTCCTCCCTGACATGTTTGACAACTGAGCCCACAAGAGGACACGTGTCGTGCTCCGGAGCCTCTTTCAATTTGCCACGCTAGCACACAATTGGCAGCCAATATTTTCTCTGTTATTTCCATGTCTCTTAGCTAAAGAAGAGAGAAAAAGGGCTGTTGGTTCTTTCTTTTACTCCATGCTACACGTCATGTGTCGCCTTTTGAGTGGAGCCACTTCAGCTCATGCGCGCCACATGGGCTGATGACGTGATGATTTCGGATCACTGAATATTTTCTTGTGCTAGACAGATTGCTTTGTGCCAAAGCACATCTGACTAGCGGTGTGCAACCGGACCGGTTGACTCTGGAACTGAATCGGACCACCTGGAAAAACCGGTTCGGGAACCGATTCCAGCTTTTCGGAACCGGTCTAGGAACCAGTTCCACTAGAAAACCCACCCAGTCCGGACTGGTTTTTTTTTTCTTTAAAAGAAAGAATAAAATCTGGCAATTTGAAGATGCACAAATCGACGAACCCTAGCTTCTTCTCTCCCATCGCTGCTCACTTCTTCTCCCCCGATCTACTTGCTCCGCCGCTGCTCAACCAACGAGGCGATGATGGCTAGTCGCTTTTTCTCCCCCGACGACGAGTGTTGGGTCTGCGAAAGGTAACTGATTTTTTCTCTCTCTCCCTCTCTATCCTTGTGTGTGTGTTTGTGTGACTGTGTCAACTGTCCATGGTGCACCTGCCAAACCAGATCTAGGTCGGGGGCGTTGGGAAGGTGGTCCGTCTTTGGAGCGGGAGGTTGTGGACCTCCGAAGCCTGTTTTGGGTTCGGGGGTGGGGTCAGGCTGGGGGAGGTGGAGTGGGAGAAGGACGCCGTCGACGAAGAGCTCATTGGCAGAGGGGAGGTTCGGCTAGGGGAAGAGCTCATCGGCAGAGGGGAGGTCTTGGTCGAGGCGCTTGTCTTGTTTGACTAAATAAAACTTTTCTTCTCTGAGAAACTTCAGTTTATTTTTCCTACGAAAAAACCCTGTAAAAAGATAACGTGGGGTTGGGGTCTTGATCTAGGATTGGGATCAGTTGTTGGCCCTCGTGTCCATCCTCAAGATTTCGATTTTAAGTGACCACTTTGGTTTAAGCAAACATAGATTGTTTCTTTTCTTTGGAGCTCCGCCGGAACATTCTTTCCCCACCTCGCCACAACCGCAATCGGTTATTGAGCTTGCTCAAGTAGCAACCAATTCTTATTCTTCCATATTGCGAGAACCTGGAAAGTTGCGAGCTTTTGGTTTTTTGGGGCCTTGAATTTCCTCAAGTGAGGAATTAAGTTCTCTCCCTTGAGCATCTCTCCGTCGAACTAGGTTTTAATCCTTGATCCGCCGGAGTTTGTTTCCAAGAAGTAAAGTTGAGCCTTACCCTCGAATCTTGATTTACTTACGGTCTGGAGCTGCGCAGGTGATTGGTCTCCTCAATATTGCTGAAGGCAATTTTTTTGCACTTAAATGCAACATGACATGATTTGACCACCTTTTATTCTGATAATGTTGCCCACTACTGCTAAACTTTCACATGCGAGTTCCTTCTCATTTGCTAAAATGGAAGTTCCTGTAATTTTTTATTTGGCATGTGAGTTCATTACTTCTTATTGACCAATGAAAATTCAAGTCTCTCCTGTTGCACAAGCATTAAGCAACTTAATATTACCATAACAAGTTAAAATACTCGGCAGGTTCATTTTGCCATATTGCAATGTGGTTTGTTTGTAAATTGGTATAAGTTTATATTTTTGATTTAGTAGAATCTTGACATTGTTTTATAATTTGTTTTTAGTCGATGGATCACGAAAAAAACATATCAATGGAAGTGGATGGACAAAATGAAATGAGTCCACTCATGGAATTGCCATTCCATGGAGTTAATGAAGTGGAATCCACGATTGCGAGTGCGACAAACAATGTGAGCGTACCTAACTCTTGTCCTCCTCTAGGTAAAAAGCGAGCTAATCAATAAGAGGTTTGGGATAATTATTCGAGAATCATAGATGAGAAAACACAGAAAACAAGTAAAGTGAAGTGTATTCATTGTGGGATTGAGTATGGATATAATGTTGATCATGGAATGTCTATTATGTGAAAGCACTTGAAAAAGTGTAAAAAGTACCCTCATACTGACAAGAAGCAAATGTTGTTTGCACCACGTAACAAAGATGTGGCTGGTGAGGTGGGGGAAAATACTACTGGTGATGGTAACGTCTTAACAACGTGGAAGTTTGATCAAGAGCATTGTAGATACATGCTTGTTCGAATGATTATTATTGATGAACAACCATTTTCTATGGTTGAGTGAGTTGGCTTTCATGATTTTATTACTGAATTATAGTCTCTTTTCCAACATCTTTCACGATTTACAGTGGCTAGAGATTGTATGAAATTATATCTGAGTGAAAGAACTTGTTTGAAAGTTTACTTTGATAAGCTTAATTCTAGGATTGCATTGATGACTGACATGTGGAGTTCCATTCAAAATTTGAACTATTTATGTCTCACTGTACATTTTATTGATGAAAATTGGAAGTTGCATAAAAGAATCATCAATTTTGTGGTGATGCATAGTCACAAAGGTAGGGAGATTGGGAAAATGGTCGAGAAATGCATTTATGACTGGGAAATAGAAAAGAAGGTGTCAATAATAACCATGGATAATGCTGGTTCAAATGATGTGATCATTGGTTATTTGAAGGAAAATTTTTCAAAAGAAAGGTTTTTTATTCTGAATGGCGATGCTTTACATATGAGGTGTACTGCTCATATACTTAACTTGATAGTAAGAGATGGATTGAATGAGGTGCATGATTCTATTGCATGTATCCGAAACGTAGTTAGGTATGTGAGGAGCTCTCCCACGAGAGCAAAAACATTTCAATCATGTATTAAGAGTGTGAGGATTACATATAAAGGTTCAGTCTATCTTGATGTTGCCACTAGATGGAACTCCACTTACATGATGTTAGACACCGCCATAAAATTCAAGAAAACTTTTCAAAGGATGGAAGAAGATGATTTATTTTTCTTATGAGAAATTGACCATGATGCTCCTCAAGATGAAGATTGGGAAAATGCCACCTTCCTTTGTAAATTTCTGAAATGGTTTTATGACGCAACTAAAAGGATGTTGAGGAGCTCATATGTAACTTCAAATGAATATTTTGAGGGGATGGCTATGTTGTATAAATATTTGAATAATGCGGTGAATTCTTTGGAGCCAAAGCTTCAAGCCATGGGTATAAAAATGAAAGAGAAGTTTGACAAGTATTATGGGAGTTTGGATAAAATAAATATGATGGTGTTGATTGCAATTGCATTGGATCCTACAAAGAAGTTAACTTATGTGAGGTTCTGTTTTGAACAAATTTATGATAATGAAACAATAGTTGATGAGATGCATGATAAGGTCAAGGTTGCCTTGGAGCGGTTATATAAATTTTATGAGCAATCTTTTGTTGGTTCTTCTACTAAAAAAAATGATAGTGGTTCAAATGTAAGTACTAGTAGTGCTGCTTCCAATGCCAAATACTGATGACAATAAGTGTGAAATTGAAGAGTGGCATAAACGCTTTCTCCATACGAAGGAAAGAGTGGTCGATGACAACAAATCTGAGCTTGATCGGTATCTTGAAGCCGAAAGTGAAGATGTCCTTAAACTTGACATTTTAATGTGGTGGAAGAGTAGTGGGTCAAAATATAAAATCTTATCTTTGATGGCCCGGGATGTTTTGTCTATCCCCGTAATTACAGTTGCTTCGGAGTCGACTTTTAGTACATCGGGATGTGTACTTGATGGCTTTCGAAGTTCTTTAACTCCTAGAGTGGTGGAAGGTTTGATTTGTATTCAAGATTGGTTGAAAGCTGTTCGCGTGCTGATTAATGTTGAAGAGTGCATTGAGAATGCAGAAAAGTTTGAGGCGGGTAAGTCGCATATATTTATTTTTATCTTGTAATTCATTCACATAAGTATTTATTGAGTAAGTGCTTTGTTTGATCTC
The DNA here is from genome assembly GCA_014858505.1 of Corymbia citriodora subsp. variegata. Lineage (NCBI taxonomy): Eukaryota > Viridiplantae > Streptophyta > Magnoliopsida > Myrtales > Myrtaceae > Corymbia > Corymbia citriodora. The sequence goes on along the minus strand of MU089650.1, from coordinate 43,955 downwards.
TTTTTTGGTTTTTAGATTTGGATTGTCTTACCGAGGACATTGTCATTGGAAAATAAATCATTTTGTGAAAACTCCGATTTTGTGGTAAGTAAATAGACTTCATTAAACTATAACTTTGCACATGTCTCTAGAGCATAGTTTCTTGTTGATTTTTCTTTGTACATGAATTGCAGGTCTTTGTTAGAGATTTTGCACAAGTGTTGTGGGTGACCGATTTGCTCGCCAAATGGAGGAAAGGAGTTGGAGTGGGTGTTAGAGTAAAGGAGGAGAAAAATGGTTCTATGTCCAAGCATATTCAAGTTAACCATGTCGCCACCTCGCTGTCCAAGCAAATTAAATTGCTTATTTTTTTTATGCAAATTAGCTGTGTTTGGTGGAATATTGAATGTAATGCAAAGTTAAATTAGTGGTTGTGGGAGTGAGGCTAATGTTAGACCATGTTTGTTGATAATGTTTATCCAAATTATTGATTTTTGCACTTTCTTGTCGATAAAATTAGGAGGATTATGTTATTATTTTCTCGCAAATTAATGTAAAATTTGAAATCGTGTAGGATATCAAGTGGTTAAAAAATAGGGTAGACCCTGTTCCCGGACCAGAAAAACAGGATCGGGTTCAAAACAGGGTCCAATGAAAACAGGGTTAGGTACAGGCTCCAAAAAAGGGGAATCGGTTATAACAGGGTCAGGTACAAGGTCGAGGTCTGGACCCTACCCACCATGGACCCGATCACCCCTATCTAACAGTGAACACAAGATCATTATGCGGCTCTCTCTTTGGATGATTGCCTTTTCTTCTACATCCGATCCGAAGCGAACACCGAGCTGACCCATGATCGTAATGGCGTTCAAATTCATCCCGAACGCGCCGTGTCGTTCAGCGATGACCTATGGCTCTTCCTTCGCCCGGTGCTCATCTTGCCAGCCATTGCAGCTCGGCTAACGCCGCACGCCCCGCGGCATGTCCGCCATGATGCTCGGTGGACTATAAGCCGCTCTCCTACTCTTCTTTTTTCTCTTCCGCCTCGAAACTCACCAACCCAAAAGATGGAAATGAAGAATCCAGTCTTCAAACTTAGTTGCATGTTTGTCAAGGCCTTGGGACTGCTTGCTCCGACCGTGCTCGCGTTCGTCAAATCGAAGGTGTCCAAAATCTTCCGCAAGCCCACCGCGGCAGCCAACAGGCAGGAGAAACAACCCTAGAGTCGCGACGAGCGATGGCGACGTGCCGGCGCCGGATGGCGAGGAGTACGAGGTGTTCCTGAGCTTCAGGGAGCCCGACACTCACAAAGGGTTCACTGATTGCCTCTACCACAACATGTTCGGTGCTGGAATTCACATCTACCGAGACGACGAGGAGCTCCGCATGGACAGGGAGATCGGTGGCGAGCTCATGCTGGTGCTCGACGTGTCAAAGTTCTATTTGCCCATCTTCTCTAGAAACTACGCCTCAAGCTCGTGGTGCCTCCACGAGGTCGCCCACATGGTGGATTGCGTGGCTCGGTCTAAGGGGAATGAGGAGATCTTGCCGGTGTTCTACGACGCGTCGCCTGCATATGTGAAGCTTAGGACTGGGCTGTACAGGAATGCCATGGCCAAGCACAGGAAGAGGTCTGGGGCTGCGGAAGTGAAGAGGTGGGAGAATGCTCTTGTTGAGGTTGCTGAATTGAAGGGATGGGACCTCAAAACGATAGGGTAATTACTAATCTTCAAATTTTCTGTTCTTCTGTTGATATTTTCGTGTCATTTATACACAATCTGATTGTTTTATTAGAATGTACAATTTGAATTCTCAATCTTTGCCATTTTCTGCGTAAGTAAGATTTCTGGGAATTTCTAGAGTTTGAATTGACGAAAGAAGTTGGCAGTGATTGTACATTATCTGGGTGCCAGTTGAATGCAAGTATATTGTGTGTTCAGGGTAGTCATTATTGTATAGACTCATGAAATCTGCAGACTCCATTTTAGTAGTCAACGACCAACTTTCAAGATTAATGAGCTTGGATTATCTCTATTCCGTTCCTTACTTTGATTGGCCTTTGCATGAGTGGTAAGTGGTAACCGGTAGGAATTAACTGATGAGTTGATTAACTCTCCGTTTTGGTCATGCTCACTGGTATACCAACCATGTTAGGAAGTTCCGCAAGAGAATTTCAGTCATTTGGCTACTTTAGAATGCAATTTATAACTTCAGAATAGAGTTCAAACAGAGACCAAACAAAAAACATCAAGTGGGTAAATCATAATTAAGCATCATATCAAGAAAGCATTTGCAATGAGATAATATTGTGCACCTCCTCTGTCATATATGTGGATTTGATGCAAGCCCAGGTTAGGCTTTCTCAAACAATAGGATCGGGAGAGTGACTCACACACGGGAAAACAAGACGAACAGAAATTTCAGCACTATACAAGCTCAGGAGAACAGTCGTATCTTTGTCAATACAGATTGGATTGACCTGATTCCAAAGCCAAATGAACGAAGACTTCTGGATCTACAATTTCTCTGTTTTGGGTTTTCTGAAATAAGCACTGTAGGATGGTCGAATTTGGGTTCGAAATAACGAACAGAACAGGAAAAGATAGAGACTTCGTTGGTTGCTCTTCTAGGCCTCCAAGGAAGTTGAGGGGGCACCGATTCTTCTAGATCAATGACTACAACTCTTCAAGGATGCAGATTTCGAAAGCTCTGACTCTTCAAGGACGGAGTGAAAACTCTTCTAGGTTTTCAAGGGTATGAACTCTACAAGGTTCACAATACTTGCTTCAAAGCAAAGTTTTTTTTTCATTCATCAAAAGTCATCTGTCTTCTACAAGAAATTGGATGGCTTATCGTCAAAGAAATAAAGACAGAGCATTGAAACTAGGAGAAATAAAGATAGAACATTGAAACTAGAAGAAATAAAGACAGAACATTGAAACTAGGAGAAATAGTAAAGAGCATAGAAACTATAAACTAGTAAAAGCGTCATGCAGGCTCCCAAGGTGTCTTTCAAGCTTCCGGGATGGACTCAAGATATCGATATGGCTCCTCGGTTTCATCGAGCTCGAATGCGGGCTGGTCTTCTTGGTCGAGAGAGCTGGTCTTCAATGCAGGCTGCATCATCCTCCCCATTTTTAAAAGAATTCGTCCTCGAATTCTCGCCATCATCATCAGAAGAATCTCCCACATAAGGTGTTAAATGTCAAATGTTGAAGACGTCGTGAATCTTCAAATGAGAAGGAAGATTTAATCGATATGTGTTAGGATTGATGCGCTCAAGAACTTTGAGAGGTCCAAGCTTTCGATCACTAAGCTTATTATAAGTTCCAACAGGATGCCGTTCTGATGGAAAATAAGCCCAAATAAAATCTCCAGGTTCAAAGATAACTTCACGCCGCCGCTTGTCGATGTCCGTTTTATGGGATTCAGTTTTGCTCTCTAGTCTTTGGCGCACATCTTCATGAATTGTCCTCATTTGAGAAACAATATCGTCGACTTTGCTGCTCGACTTCTTAGTAAAAGGAATTGGTGCAAGATCAAGAGTAGTGTTCGGTTGTCGACCATATACGATTATAAATGGACTATATCCAGTGCTACACTTCTAAGCACAATTATATGCAAATTCTCCAAGTGACAACCGCGTCTCCCAAGAATGGAGATTATTATCGATCAAAGTCCTTAATAGATTTCCTAATGTTCGGTTGACGACCTCAGTTTGTCCATCCGTTTAGGGATGAAACATAGTACTATATTGCAGTTTAGTACCGACATTCTTCCACAGTTGTTGCCAAAAATGACTAAGAAATTTTGTATCCCAATCCGAAGTAATGGTCTTCGGAATGCCATGCAACTTATAGACTTCATTGAAAAATAAGTCAGCAATACGCGAAGCATCCATAGTTTTTCGACATGGAATAAAATGTGCCATTTTTGAAAATCGATCGACAACAACAAAAATCGAATCCATACCTCTGTTTGTGCGTGGTAGTCCAAGGACAAAGTCCATAGAGATATCCTCCCATGGGGCATGTGGAATCGGCAAGGGCAAATAAAGGCCAGCATTAGTAACTTGTCCCTTTCCAATCTGGTAACGTCAACACCTCATCACATGTCAATGTACATCACGTTTCAAATGAGGCCAAAAGTATTTGGCTGAGACAAGTTGTACAATTTTGTCACACCCAAACTGTCCTTCACGGTGAACTTCATTGATCACCCTTTGCCAATGAGAATAGTCCGACACACATAAATGGTTTCCTTCGAAAAGAAAACCATCACATACAATAAAATCAACAAGCTTCTTTCCATGTGCATCGGGAATGATCTTGGAAAAGTAGGGGTCTTCTTGATATAACTCTTGAAAAGAATCAAATCCAAGAACAGTAGAATGCATTGTAGAGAGCAAGCTCTTCTTTCGACTAAGGGCATCGACAACCTGATTATGAGCTCCAGCTTTATGCTTAGTAATGAAAGTGAACTCCTGGATGTATTCAGCCCATTTTACACGCTTGGAGTTAAGCTTTTGCTGTCCAGAAATATATTTTAGAGCTTCATTATTAGTATATGAAATAAACTCTCGATGAATAAGATATGGCCGCCAATACTCAAGTGTGCGAAATAATGCATAGAATTCCAGATCATAGGTGTTGTAACGAAGTTTGGCACCATTCAATTTTTCACTAAAGAAGGCAATGGGTCAACCTCCTTGACTTAGAACTCCTCCTATGCCAGTACCTAATGCATCACAATGCACTTCAAAAAAAAGATCAAAATTAGGCAATGCAAGTACCGGGGCTGTGCTCAATTTTTCTTTGAGCTGTTCAAAACTTTTCTAAGCCACATTCGTCCATTCGAAAACTCCCTTCTTCATACAAGAAGTGAGTGGGGCCGCAATGGTGCTAAAATGCACAATAAACCGTCGATAGAACGAAGTGAGGCCATGAAAACTTCGCACTTCATGCACATTAGTTGGAGTCGGCCATTCTCGAATCACCTTGTGTAACATCCTGAAATTCGAGCCCTTTTAGGGAGGAATGAACGTTAATTTCGCCAATGCATTATTGGTTGATCTCACTCAGAACTGATCACTCCTGAGATACTGACCTTGAGGGGAAATGCTAATGAGGACAGAATTCGTGCGACTAAAGAACTTGACCTAGGAAAACGACTCGACCGTGAGACTTACGTAAGAACGATCCTGTAGTCATGCAGGCCGATTCAAAGGATGAATAAGAGTCGATATGCGGGCAGAAATAATGAGACGACCGGTGATTCCGTTTACTGTTATCGAACCCGCGAAAGGCCCTATGTCGATCCTTGGTAATCGTGTACTTTGAAATAAGAATCGATCCTTTGCAATTTCATGTAGTCAAGAACGTCCATGTGTTGAAAAGTCTTGAACGTGGTTTGGCATGAGTCGGTTACGCATGAATCCTCAAAGTCGCCTGTCAGTCTGAGTATTACCAAAATGGCATTCGGGTGAAATTGACAAGGCACGAGAATCCAAGATTGGACTTCGAATTTTCAAGAATGTCCGGGACGGACTTTTGGATGATGCGTCTTCAACAGTCGATAGTGCCGGTTAAGCCGAGTATTTGGAAAAGGGATTTTCGGATCAAGAAAACGAGCCTACGAGGATGTGGGCCAGGCAAGATTAGTGTGGGCCTCATGCCCAAGGTGGGAAAGCCACCATGGAAGGCCCGAGGCAAGCGAGTGAGCCCGTTGGGCCAAACCGACCCTTTTACCTTCCGAGCTCGTTGTTTAACCTTGAGCCATTTCGAGCCCAACCGATTCCCGAGCCCATTCCTATTCATTTTCTAGCCCGTTTCCTAGGCTCGCCTTTCATTTTCAGCCCAAGGGCAGTTTGTGAAATGTGCAAGGTGGAAATGACCAAAATGCCCTTGGATATTTTGAAGAAAAGTCAAAAGGAAGAGAGAGAAGATGATGTCATGTTTTTGGGGACTTGAGCCAAGCAATTGATGGCCTTAATTGAGGCCTATCTTCAGCCTCACTTCACTCTCTCTCTCATCTTCATCTTCTCCAAAACCGCACCACTTCTCTCCCATGGTTTTCCTTCCTTTCTTCAATTTTTCAGTCTGACCTTTCACCGAAATCTAAGTTGTTCATTGCCTTCCCGTTGGAATCTCGTCCCGTGCCACCCGCCTTTACGTTCAGAAGACGACAACCGTTTGGATATCGTCAGCCGCTCGTCGAACGGAGTCGCCGACCATCCCCTACGGTCGTCGGAAGTTGCTGCTCGCCGAACCGCCACTGTTCCGCCTGCAACAGCTTTGTTCCGCCTTTTCACCTGTTTTTCTTCCTTTCTGACCAAATCACTGCCCATACCAGCCACCAACAGTTCCCCCTCGACCCCCAGGTGCCATCGATTGCCGGCCCATCGCTGGCTGGAGCTCTGGGCAGCCCGTTTTCCTCCGGTCAGCCACTTTCCTCCTGTGCAGTGCAGCTTTCAGAGTTGCTGAGGGATTCCGAGTTTGTTGCTGCTATTCTCAGCCCCAGGACCACCTTGGATCGCTGTGGTAGAGGTCCTCGGGTGTCGGGTTCCTCGCCGCCGCCGCCGCGTCCGTGTCGCCGGCCCGCTTAACGGGTGAGTTTAGCCCCTAATCCCTATTTAGTGCCTAAACTTGCTTAGGGTTGGGTTAATTAGTGGTAAGATTGGTTTAGGAAGTTTAATTAAGTTGTATTAGCCCTAATATAGGTGGTTAGATAGATGATTAAGATTATATTAGCTTAATTTTGCTTATTAAGCTTAATTTGTGCTTAATTTGGGATTAATTGTGTTTATGTGATTGATTAAGCATGTTTAGCTTTAATTAAATTGATTAATTGTTTTAATTAATGTTTTTTTAATTTCTGGATTAAATGTTTTAATGAATTGAATTTCGAAAAATCATTGTTCATAATTACTGTTCACGAGCACTGTTCACAATTACTGTTTACGGCACTGTTCATGTAGAAGCTAAATTTAGTCTTATTTTGATGTACTCTTGATTGTTGTGATTAATTGGAGTGCCGATTGTTAATTATGCTTGTGAATATTAATGAAATGCGTGATCGAGTGTTGGTTGGATTTTGGAATTGTCGAGTGAGATCGCATGACATATTGCGTGGGTTATCTGAAATGGCATGTCGCATGAGCATGAGTGATGTTGCATTCATGACAGAGCAAAGATATAAATGGATTGCTTGACGATGTGTTGCATGATCACATTAAATGAGAGAACCCGGCGTTGCCGGAAGACCGTCAATCCCTATGGAGTTGTGCCGTGGCCAGTGGGTCACTTGACTTTGGTCGGTTGCCTGACAGGGAGGGGTTCTATGTGGGACTGCGGTATGGGGGCGGGTCTCGGGCCTTTGTTAGTTGCGGGGCTGGGGTAGTGGGCGGGTCCTATGCTCCTTCGGGAATGCCATCTTGGGAGTGAGCCCTTGACATCGCCGTGCCTCGAGGTAAAGAGGACGAAGCTAGTTTAGCCAAGAACTGCCAACCATAAGGTTGTACCGTGGTCCAGGAGGAGGGGTTGTAATAATCGGAGCATGTGTGAGTGTGAGACATGAGAAAGTTGTGCGAGATGCTCTGATTATTCGCATGCTCTTAATGTCGTGATGATTGCATTAATTATGGTACGCACGCATGAGTTGACAGTCGTGCAGGGTGTGGCAATGGCCATGTGAGATCGGTTGTGATGCGATTCGCATGTGATTGATGAACTGTATCATCTAACGGCCATGCGCCTTGCTTGCATTGTATGAGATTTGACGTGCAGGGTATGGCAGATCGGGTAAGGTTGCATGCGAACTGAATATTGATTGTTGGTTGCCCTTGTCTAATGTTTAGTCTGCTGTTTGCCGGTTGTGGGTTGTTGGGTTGAGTGAGGGGTGGTTCTAGAGAGATACCCCGGGTTGAGTTGGCGTACTAACTGGGGCTTAGGGGAAGAACTAGCTGAGATTTTATCTCAACCCATCTTGGTTAACCATTTTCAGGTCCTTAGAATGGCGTACCCGTAGTGGAGGATCCTGCCCCCGCTCCTCCAGTGATCGACCTAACGGAGCTTGAGTCCGATGGGTCCGAGTGATGATGGTGTTGAACTCAAGGGTTCATTTTATATAGCTGGATTAGCCTAGTTACTTTTTGGTTTGGCTTAAAGGATGGATCGGCCCTTTTTGTCGGGCTTGTAATTCGAAAAACGATCCTCCGTTGGTTAATCCAGTAAGATGTATAAATGAGTAGTTGCTGTTGTCATTGTCGTTCATCCCTCTATCTCTGTTTGATTATTTGTTTGTCTGGGGATGGTTCGTTTTCCGCTTGCGCTTAACGAAAGATAAAATGAATGGTCGTCGACGGGTCTAGGGACGTCGCTTTCAATCGACCAAGAGAAGGGGTTGTCGCGTGCTCGGGGTTCAGGGCGTGAAACCTTGATCTTAGAATCATCCACCGAAATGCCATTTTTCGAAATATGAAACCCCAAGAAAAGGATTTGTGGTACCATAAAATAGCACTTGTCGAGAGCCACATACAATTATTCTTGCCTCAACACACATAATACTTCTTGAAGATGCTGCAAGTGCTCATCAGTAGATTTGCTAAAAATCAAGATATCATCGAAATAAACAACAACAAACTTTCCCAGAAAAGGCTTCAACACCTGAGTCATAAACCTCATGAATGTCGATGGTGCATTTGACAATCCGAGTGGCATGACTAGCCACTTATATAGTCCATCTTTCGTTTTGAATGATGTCTTCCATTCATCTCCAGGCTTGATTCAATTTGATGATATCCACTCTTCAAATCCAGCTTCGAGAATATAATTGCACTAGAAAGTTGATCTAAGAGATCATCAAGGCGAGGAATAGGAAATCAATACTTGATGGTGATCTTGTTGATTGCTCTACTATCGACACACATCCTCCAAGTACCATTTTTCTTAGGCACTAAAAGAGCTGGAACGGCACACGAACTGAGGCTCTCCCTGATAAAACCCTACTCAATAGCTCCATAACTTGTCGATGCAATTCCTTATGTTCGGTTGGACTCATTCGGTAATGAGCGAGATTTGGCAAAGAGGCTCTGGGCATCAAGTCAATTTGATGCTGAATATCTCTCATAGGAGGGAGACCATTGGGTAAGTCCATCGGGAAGACATCCTTGAACTCTTCCAAAAGAGGTTGAACTCGATGAGGTACAACAGAGGCAACTTCATTCTTCTCACCTGTTTTATTAAGCAAAATATACAAGATACAAACTCCTTTCAAAGCATGCTTCATATCCTTCATTGTAAGCAACGTAGGGGAGAAGGAATTCTCAACTACAAGAGTTTTCAAAGGTTCCCTACTAGGTGCCAACGTAATCTTCTTGCCTCCAAATTCAAAAGAATATGTATTTCGATAACTATCATGCGTAGTCCTCCTATCGAATTGCCATGGTCGACCAAGAATAACGTGACTAGCATCCATTGGCAGAACATCACACCATATCTTGTCATTATAAACAGAACCAATGGATATAGGTTAACAAGGCATCATTTTGAAACAATTACCTCAGCGCCTTTCTTCAACCACGACATTTTATAAGGCGTAGGGTGTGTTTTTAGTTCCAGCTTTAGCTTGTTTGCCACTACTTTAGAAATTATATTCTCACAAAAATCAGAGTCAATAATTAATTGACACACCTTTCCCATGATTGTGCAAGCAGAATGAAAAATATTAATACGTAGCCACCTATCTCCAGTGTTATCTCGAGGAGTAAGAAAAATTTTCCTTACCATAAGAAGTTCGCCAGTGTCAGCAGGCACTATTTGTTCATCATCCGCAGCTTCTTCATCATTGTTCAACTCCTCTTCAAGTGGGTTCTCAGCATTCTCATCAGAATCATTATCCACTAAGAAGGCTTTACCGGCTGGTCGATTCTTATTGATTCGACAATTGCTAGCACGATGACCCAACTCCCCACAAGAATAGCAATGTATTTCAGACATAGCAGGTTGCTTCGAAACATGGGGCTGAGTAGAAGGCTTACTAGCAGATTGTGTTGTAGCCTCAGCAACTTTAGCAGTGCTAGTGGTACTCTTAGTGGCCCGACTTGTCATGGTAGTTGATTGTTGTCTCCGAGAATGAGAGCACTCCATTTTGAGTGCCCGTTGGTGTGCATCTCCTAAGTCCCAAATGTCGAGGACTTCCAAGGCATCTTGAATGTAAAATTGAAGACCATTCAAGTAATTTGATCACAAGCGCCTCCTCCGGGTCCTAGATATTGTTACGAGTCACCAACTCATTGAATTCATTGGTGTATTGGTCCACCGTTCGCATACCTTGTTTTAGATTTTGGTACCGTTGGTAGAGCTCTCTCTTATATCCTTTGGGAAGAAAATATTTTTGAATCTTGCCCTCCATCTTTCTCCACAAAGTGATTGGTGTTTTGCCAACGGCTTGGCAAGTTTGTTTTTCACGTCTCCACCAAGCAATCGCCTTGCCTCGGAATCGCATAGCAATGATCCCAACTCGACAATTCTCCGGAACATTTCGATGCTCAAACATCTCATTCACAAGTGTTAGCCAATCAACAATTTCATCAGGAGACTCAGTACCCGTAAATTCTAGAACATCTTTCTTGACTTCCTTTTCCCAATCTGGCTCACGAATATGTTGTAAACGATGTCGAACATGCCTTCGACGGTGATTAGATGGAACACTCTTTGAAGAGGAAGAGTCACCGTGGCAATCTTTAGTCCTGGAACGGGGTGGAGAATTATTTGCTTCAGCCCTCAAATGCTGAACTTCTTGCATCAATTCGTCAATTTGTTGTTGCAAATTCTCAGCGAGTGTATGCACTTCATCGAGGGGAATGGTTCTGCCGCCACGATGTCTAGCTTGTCTTGGAGGCATCGTCCTCTCCTCCAAAGCTCTGATACCAAATGATGCAAGCCCAGGTTAGGCTTTCTCAAACAATAGGATTGGAAGAGTGACTCACACACGGGAAAACAAGACGAACAGAAATTTCAGCACTGCACAAGCTCAGGAAAACAGTTGTATCTTTGTCAATACAGATTGGATCGACTTGATTCCAAAGCCAAATGAACGAAGACTTCTGGATCTACAATTTCTCTATTTTGGGTTTTCTGAAATAAGCATTGTAGGATGGTCGAATTTGGGTTCGAAATAACGAACAGAACAGGAAAAGATAGAGACTTCGTTGATTGCTCTTCTAGGCCTCCAAGGAAGTTGAGGGGGCACCGATTCTTCTAGATCGATGACTGCAACTCTTCAAGGATGCAGATTTTGAAAGCTCCGACTCTTCAAGGATGGAGTGAAAACTCTTCTAGGTTTTCAAGGGTATGAACTCTACAAGGTTCACAATACTTGCTTCAAAGCAAAGTTTTTTTTTTTTCATTCATCAAAAGTCGTCTGTCTTCTACAAGAAATTGGATGACTTATATCGTCAAAGAAATAAAGACAGAGCATTGAAACTAGGAGAAATAAAGACAGAACATTGAAATTAGAAGAAATAAAGACAAAACATTGAAATTAGGAGAAATAGTAAAGAGCATAGAAACTATAAACTAGTAAAAGCGTCATGTAGGCTCCCAAGGTGCCTTTCAAGCTTCCGGGATGGACTCAAGATATCGATACGGCTCCTCGGTTTCGTCGAGCTTGAATGCGGGCTGATCTTCTTGGTCGAGAGAGCTAGTCTTCAATGCGGGCTGCATCAGGATTCCATAGATCTAGAAGGTAGAAATACTTGTGAGGGTGCGTGCAAGTTCCAATATATCAAAACTTTCCGTCTGTATGTTATGCCTTGTCTGAAATCTTATATCACATACGTACTCTGATGTTTTAAGGAAGCAACTAGTGGTTTCTGAGAATGCTTTATTTTAGCTAAAGCCGCCTTCTTTTCCTTGCCCCTCTTTTATCCTTCACTGGATATTGTTAACTCTTTTTCTCCATCTTCTTTACATCAATTCTTCCTTTTAAGTTTTCTTTCTGCTCTGGCTCAACTCAAATTTTTTTAGTTTAACTTCTAAGTCCAGTTATTTATTGCATCCTGCTCAATCTATCTTGGTAATCATTCATGAAGCAGGAAGAAGTTTAAGCTTAACTTGTATTTCCAATTTTTAGTATAAAAAGAACTAAAACTAGAGAAAGCATGAATACAGATTTATGTTGTTGGGAAAGAGGTATAAGACATTGCAACTCCATCTAGTGTGTAAAATTTGCCTTTCTACAATGTGCATGTTTCTTGAACTGACTCCTTGTTTGGAAATCATCTACGAGTAAATTAAATGCTTTTGCTTTGACTTGAAAAATATGATAACATCTCTATTTACCATCTTCTTTCAACTGAGGCAGTTCGTAATGTGGCAGGCATGGGGAAGCTATTAAGTTGATCATCCGAGAGGTTTTGGTTAAGTTGAAGACAAAACATAAGTATGTGACGAATTAGCTGGTTGGAGTTAATGATCATGTAGAAGACATAATGAAGCTGTTAGGTGTTGACTGTGAAGGTGTTCATGTTGTTGGTATTCACGGGATGGGCGGTGTTGGCAAAACAACTCTTGCGAAGGTTGTCTTCAAGCAGCTGTGGTCATACTTTGATGATTGCTGCTTTCTTGGAGATGTTCGAGAATCATCAGAAAAAGGGGGCCTAGTAAATTTGCAGAAACAGTTATATTCTGACATTCTCGACTCTAGATTTGTGGACAACATTCATGACATCGATGATGGGATTAACTAGATCGGCACAAGATTTTGCAGCGAAAAGGACCTTATTGTTTTGGATGATGTGGATAAAGAAGAACAACTACAGAAGCTAGCAGGGGGAACAAGATGTGGTTTGGTTCTAGGATAATCATTACAACCAGGAATGAAATTACTTTAAAAGTCCTGGATGGGGTTCTGTTATATGAATAAAAGGAACTGAATTTTGATCAAGCTCTTAAGCTTTTCTGTATACATGCTTTTAGAAAAGACTCTCCACCATATCAATACGACACTGCTGCATCAGAAATTGTTGTGACAACTGGAGGGCTTCCTTTGGCTCTTGAGGTCATAGGCTCATTTCTCTATCACCAACCGGAAGAGATATGGAAAGAAACTGTGGAGAGGCTAGCAAGAATACCTCATAAGGATGTTCAACAGCAGTTGATGATCAGTTACGAAGCAATAGAGGATGAGGAAAAGCAGATATTTTTTGACATTGCATGCTTTTTCATCAGTGACACGAAAAAGACGAATGCAATTTACATGTGGGAAGCTTGCAATTTTTTTCCTGAGACTGGGATTCAGGTTCTTATGCAAATGTCTTTGGTGAAGATTGTTGATGGTGATACAATATGGATGCAAGACCAGCTCAAAGATCTTGGGCGGCAAATTGTTGAGAGGGAATGCTTGCATGATCCTGGAGAGCATAGCGGGGTATGGGTTTGCGAAGAAGCCCTAGACATTGTAAGAACAAAACAGGTAATTAAAATTCACTGTTTTCATGCACATACCGACTTAGAAGCCTCTCGATTCTTTTTCCCCAAATGAGAATCTGAATATTTGTCAAATTCTTACTATATATATATATATATATATATATATATTTGTCAAGGTCATGCTTGTTCATTTGTGTTTTTTTTTTGGCAGAGAAAGAAAAATGTCCAGGCACTCATGTTAGCTGGAAGTCATTGTCAACCACTTGTGATTACTCATGACGAACTTAGTAGGTTGCCCAACCTAAGGTTCCCTGAATTAGAGGAGGGAACCTTTGCCGGAGACTTTGGGGATGATTTTTTGAGGTTAAGATGGATTTCTTGGTATTCTCCTAGGCCACTAGATCTTGAGGTAACCAATCTATCTACGAAGACTTTGGTTGTCTTTGAGATCGTTGCAGGTAGCATCAAAGATGACTAGAGTGGATGGAGCCTAATCAAGGTATGATATGCATTCAGTTCAAATATAATTGGCATATAATTTAATTTTTACCATTTTCTTCTCTTGATGGTCAATCTTTCTTCATCAATGGCAAAAAATTTGAAAGTTCTTAACCTCAAAGGTTGCCAAGGCATAACTAGGACACCGGACTTCTCTGGATGCTCGAGTCTAGAGAGGCTGAGTTTCTATAATTGCATAAACTTGGTTGAAATCAACTGCTCCATTGGAAAGCTAAAGCGCCTGATTTATTTAAATTTTAAAAAGTGCATCTCTCTTAAGGATTTGCCCAAAGAAATTGGAAGGCTTACGAATCCGAAGCACTTTGCTTCCAGTGGATGTTTTCAGAAACTCCCAGATTCGTTTGGGAAGCTTGGGAAACTAGAGTCTTTGCAGGAGTTGAATCTATGCAGTACTAAAATTGTTGAGCTATCAGATTCGATTGGAAATCTGAAGAAATTGAAAGTGATATCGATGGAAAATACTCCTATAAGGAAATTATCCAGTACTATTGGAATGTTAAAGAATCTGGAAGAGCTACATGCTATTGATTGTGAAGAATTAAGTGGTGAAATTCTGAGGAACATTGGCGCATTGTCCTCTTTGAAAGTCCTCAAGCTATCAGGGGCCCATATTTCTGGAGTGCCAACAACAATCAATCATATTTCCCACCTTGAAAGACTGGACTTGACAGGTTGTAATGAGGTTCAAGAATTGCCAGAGCTTCCAAAAAGTTTGATCTATTTGTGTTTTCGATTGTCGGCATTGTGGATAGTTCTGGATCTCTCAAACTTGACTAATCTGGTAGATTTGCTCTTATCAGATGGCTCTGAAGATGTGCTTCAAGCTTCGGCAAGACTGTTGCCAAGTTCTAGCTTAGGGTGGGTTAAGAGGTTGTCCAAATTGAAGAAGTTGGAATTATCCCTTTCTAATATCCCTGCACCAGCCACTGAGTTTGGTTATCTTCCTCATCTAAATGAGCTTATTTTGTCTGAACTAGACCTGCAACCTGCCACACAGCTTCCACCGTCCTTATCGGAGCTGCAACTTGTTCATTTCAACTCAGCAATATCTTGGTCAATCTTTTCCAACTTGAAAAACTTGTCAAAGTCACGACTTTCTCAATCTCAGCTTCAAGAAATTAAACTCAGCGGACTGGAACAACTGAGGGCATTGACAGTGAGTAAATGTGAACTCCTTGAGAGGTTATTCATCCTGGGAAGCTTAAAGAAGCTTAAAAAATTGCGGGTATTAGAATGTCCAAAGCTAGTTGAAATTGAAGGTCTGGAGGCCCTGGAGTCCAAAGAAGAAATGCATGCACAGTATTGTGATTCCATGGAAAGATTGTACGGGCTATCAAACTCAAAGTTGCTGAAGCTTTTGGATATATGAGACTGCTATGAGCTTTGTGCTGTTGAGGGCCTCAGCAGGTTGGAATCTTTAAATGCATTACTTGTTCTTGAGTGCAGTTCACTGGAGAAACTAGTTATTCCATCAAGCTTAGAGAAGGTAAAACAGTTGAGGTGTCAGGATGTCCGAAGCTGATTGAGATTCCTGGTCTTGGTGCATTAGAATCGTTGGAGACTTTAGCAAATGAAAAGTGTCAATCTATCAGCCAACTATGTAATTTATCAAACTTACAGATGCTGAAGTCTTTGTTAATCGATGGATGCCATGAGCAATGAGCTATTGATGGTATTGATGAGTTAGAATCGTTGCGTGAGTTCAATGTTTTTAATTATCGGAAACTGGAAGCTCTGATGGATGTGTCAAACACAAAGATACCTGATGAATGCCTGATAACAATTCGGAAGCGTTGGAAATTACACAGGCACGGTTATCCTAATGATGAGGACCTTCCATACAGGGATTACAAAGACATGATTATTGTGATGACAAACTCTCCTATGGAGTCACTTCCTTTAGAGACATCAGATGAGGTATGCTTTCTTCCTAATTTCTCCCCAAGCAATCCAAATCCTCTATAATAACATAAGTAGTCTTGTCTCAAACACTATAAGGTCTGACTTGTTTATTTATTCCACCTGTACATACTATGTCTCTTCATCAAATCATTGGGGAAAACTTAAGATTTAAAAAACCAAATAAGAAGATTAAGTATGATGATATTTGAAAAGAAAAAGTAATGAGTAAAGAGAGAGATTAGTTATGGTTCACTATGTTATCATTATTACAAGACACAGCAAATTTGCATTTCTTGCAGGGAGAGGTTGAAACGAACGATGAAGCAGAAGAACTGGAGGTGGATAGAGACAGATTTGTTGACAATGACTCACCTATGATCATAACTTCTGAAGGGCTTGATACTGAGCTCTGTTCATCCGCGACTTCTCAGGATCAAGAGACTCCTGTGGGAAGCGATGTTGAAGAAGGGACCCAAATATGACCACAATCTTTCATGATCGCACCAGGGAGCTTCACCGTTAGTTGTTGCTACTCGGGTAAAGGAATAAAGGCACCAAAGATGCGTGAAATTTTCCAAATTATTTACTTAGGTCTTTGAAACTTATTTTGTGCAATTGTATCCTTCAAGTATATGCTTTTTAGTTCAAGTCAATCTTTCCGTTAAAGTTGAAACGGAAATGCTGGCCTCAACTGACTCATTGACGCCATATCACTGACTGAAAACGTTGGTGCTCATGGGTAATTTCGTAAGAGAGAAATAGAGAGAAGAAGGGGAGAGTGAGGCACTGTCAGTGCTGCCCACTCCCTGGCGAGGCTGCCAAGCCCTTGTCGGCTGTGCCATCGTCAGGTGATAGCTGGAGTTGTGTGACCCAGCTGCCATTTGCCAAGTTCACGTGGCTGCGGCCAAGACTAGCTCTGGTTTGGGGTTGTGTGACCACAAGCAAGGCAAACTCTGGCGGCCCCCCTCTAAATGATACTTGGCAGGGGTTGCTTGATCACAGCATATCTAGCCTAGTCTTGCAAACCCAGACTTGATTTGGCCTTGATCGAGGTCACGCAACCCTGCTGTCGCTCATAAACATCACGCAACAGGGGTCAAGCAACACCAGCAGCATCCCGTCTCCTCTCCGTAAGTCTAGTGTGGGATATCAGATGTTTTAATGTGTACCTGATGTTACTGCTGCATATTTCAATAGCTGTTTGCTCGATCTCTTCATGCATTTAATAACAAGTCGTGTGCGCCTTAAAACATGCATCCCTTGTGGACCCTTTATTAGGTCACTTAGCAGGCATCTGAATTGATGGAATTGCAAAAGATTAGGACCATTTGGAGTAACATAGCCTGACAACTCTCGTTTGGTTTTATCTGTAATACCACATGTGAAGTGCCTATTGTAGCTGAGCGACGCGTTGCATAAATTGATATGCAAGGGAAGAGCATGATGAAATTAAAATCAGTAGCGTCAACAGTCACTTGAGCGATCGCTCCCAAGACTGTTGGACGGAAAGGTCCAATGTATGCAAGCTATAGGTACTCCCATGTGTTTTTCGCTTGTTCCTAGACATGATAGCGGTCTCATATCAGGGTACCCATGTGCAGTAAGATGGTCTGCACAAGTGCCGTGTCAGAGGCAGAGCAGTCTAGTAACGATCACCTTCTTCCGTACTCTATTGCTACTTCCTCTTCCATGATATGGAAGTACTTTCAACGTAATCATGTCAGTATATATGTTTTAAAAACTTCACCTCAGAAGGCACTTTCTGGGAAGTTCATGGAACCTGCCATGTTTCATTGACAGTTTTCTGTGAAACTTGGCCGATGTAGGATGAGAAACCTGTATCGTTATAACTTTGGGACTTTTCTTGTTGGTTTTATAATATCTTTTCTCACATAACATCACAATTCAATGCGACGAAATCAGGAAGCTTCTAAATCAACATCCTTCCTTGGCAAGCTGACTGTCAAACAAGGACCGCTAGTTCACACACACACACACACATTAAATAAAGAATGTGGGTCCCTTCTTTTATCTTTTAGTGCATGAGTTTCTCCTTCTTGTTTTTGTAGTTGCAGGGCCTTTTCGTGATTAAAAAAGGAAAACCCTCGTGCCCAAAGAAAATAAGTGAGCAACACATTCAAACTTGGAGACCTAATGTCACGCCCCGACTCTTGAGCTCGCGGCAACCCCATTTCACTTGAGGTCTATTTGTACGACGTCCCGGGTATTGTCGTCGACCAATTCATTTTATCTTATAATTAAGCACATGCGAAAACGAACAACTCCCAAACCTAACAACGGCAGCAGAGGAAAGACAACTAGTATTTTATATATCTGAAGGTTAGCCAGCATACCAGCAAATACATACACGCCTTACTACAGGCGACAAGCTAAGGCCTACTCAAAAAGAGACCGGCCTAGCTAACCTAACCCTGTACAAGTGGGGGAAGGCTCGTAAAAAAGGAAATAGGTTACAGCTGCCTACTCACGGGCCTTAGAGGGATCGCTCTCTTCGATCCTCGGTACTGCATCATCTAGGGCCTGAAAATGTTAACCACGACGGGTTGAGATAAACTTAACAAGTTAAAGTCCTAAGCCCCGGTTAGGAACTTCGCTCGCCTCGGGAGTTTAACATACAACCTAATACAGCAATCAGTGCAATACCACCTCAGAGAAATAACCACAAAAGACAGTTTAATACATAGGTGCAATCACAGGCGACCCTACCTGGTCTTGGCACACGCGACCTGCAGAAACTGTCATTTGATCCATCACGACATTAAGAGCATGCGAATAATTAGAGCATCTCACACAACTTTCTCGTGCCTCACATCCACACATATGCTCCGATTATTATGACCACTAGGGCCATGGCACAATCTTATGGTTGGCGGTCTACTAGTCAAAGACCAGGCATCGTCCTCCCCCATGAGGCACGGCAACGTCACGGGCTCTCTCCCATCGACGGCATTCCCTATGGAGCATGGGGCCCGCTTACTGCAGCAGCCTCGCAACTGACCACTGTCAGGCAACCGACCGAAGTCAGGATGACCAAAAGGCCACGGCACAACCCCAAGGGTTGGCGGTCTACTGACAGCGCCGGGCTCTCCTCTTAATGTGACCATGCAACACATCATCAAACAATCCATTCTTTTCTTTGCTCTGTCGTGAATGCAACATCACCCATGCTCATGCGACATGCCATTTTTGATAACCCACACAATATGTCATGCGATCTCACTCGACAATTCCAAAATCCAATTTCCAATCAGCATTCAATCACGCATTTCATCAATATTCACAAGTATAATTAACAATCGGCACTTCAATAAATCATAACAACCAAGAACACATCAAAATAAGCCAAAAATTAGCTTCCGCATGAATTGAACAGTGCCATGAACAGTAATCCGTGAACAGTAAATTCGTCCGAAATTAAATAAATAAATAAAAATAAATAAAATTAATCATGGTTAACAAATTAACTCAACCCTAGTTAATATAACCTAACCATATTTAAATTCTAACCTTGGTTACTTTAAAACTAACCTTAGTTACTTTAATTAATTAACCTTAGTTACTTTAATACTAACTATGGTCAATTAACTAACCCTAGTCAGAATTAATTCACCAGACTAATTAACCAATCAACATTAATTAATCACAAACACACAAATACACTAATTAACCCCTAAGCAAGATTAACCCCTAAACAAGGATTAGGAAGTTAACTTACTTGAATCGGAAATTCGACGACACTGGCGCGTAGAGAGGAATGAGGGCTACGAGGGGTAAGCTCGGGGATGGCAACGGACGACAAACAGTGGCCGAAACTGGCCAAAACAGCCCTCAGAACACTGTTCACGCGGACTGACCAGCAGAGGGAAAAAGGCCGAAACGGGCGGTTTGGGACGACCAGGGGTGACCGGGGGTGTGCGGCTAGCTTCCTAACTTCCAGGGCTACACTTTGGGCGGTTGCGGCGGCTCCGGTGATGGCAACAAGGCTGTTTTTGGGCTGGAAAACAGCAAGGACAGCAAGAAACAGCAGAAATGGAAGAGAAAAGGAAGAGAAAAAGGGAGAGAGAGGGTGGCTGGGCTGGTGCACGAATTTTGGGGGAGAAAGAGGAGAGAGAAGAGGCTGCTAAAGACTTGGATAAGGCCAAGACAAGTGGGCAAGCCACTTGCTTGAAGGGCCAATCAAAAACAACCAAAAACAAGCATAGACAAAGCCCACTTGGGCACAAAAGCAAAAGGCCTAAGAGAGAAGCCCATGGGCTGAGGAGGGAGAGGAGAATGGGCCAGCTTGGGCCCCCTTTGGGCTGGGCTGGATGGGCGCAAGGCTCATTGGGCCGCTGGCCCACTGGCGGGCCCGAAACCCGATCTAATTTTTCCTTTTTCCGACGCTTCCATGTCCAACGAAAAATTCCAAAATAAATGAGGCGACGTCCAAATATTTAGTCTTGATATCACTGAGAAGTCAGTTCCCAAAATCGGATTAAAAATCGGGGCCAAATTGAGTCGATTGCGACCGTAGTACAATTTGGATTATCGGGCGCCCTTTTAGGACTTTCCTCACTTTTGGCCCGTGGTCAACCATTCTTTGATCCACGTTCATGCCAATTCTCGAGTCAGGGACGTCCCTCGATTGTTGTGTGATCTCGGGGGCTCAATTGATAATCCTGAGTTCTAGAAGAAAAGGATTCGGTTTAACGTCGTTCGTAGTTCGTATCGAGGTCGTGCAGAAATCACCCGTAGTTCGACTTCGTACTTCTGCCGAATCGATTTATTTCCGTTTCCTTAATAGTCTAGTACTTAGAGGATATCGTTCCCGCTAAAGTCCTCATGGTCGAAGGATTTGTTCCTGATCGAAATTGCGAGTCATACGCAAATCATTTTCTATCAACGCCTCTCTATAATCCATTATCTCACGAACACACAGTTCGAAAAATTTGTACTGACCAGGCCTTCGACTAATATTGCCCTTTTATAAAATCCTAAAATTGGATCGATTTTCAAGATGTTACACCTTGTAAGGATCTGGGGCTCGCTGAGTAATATTGTCCGCTTTGGGCCGAGGCCCGCACGGCTTTAAAACGCGTTACTCAGGGAAGAGGGATCCCGGCCTTATAAACCATCCCAGGACTCCCCCCCTAGGCAATGTGGGACTCTCCCCCTAGGCAAGAGACATGTGACCCCCCTCCCTTGCGCACGTCCGAGGACCGAGGCGCGGACGCACCGCCATCCCTTCTCCTCGCGCGCCGTCGCTCGGGCTGTCACATTCTCCCCCCCTTCGGGCACAGCGTCCTCGCTGTGGCCCCACACGCGGCCAGGAGTTGGCTCTGATACCATTTCTAAGGACCTGGGGCTCGCTGAGTAATATTGTCCGCTTTGGGCCGAGGCCCGCACGGCTTTAAAACGCGTTACTCAGGAAAGAGGGATCCCAGCCTTATAAACCATCCTAAGACTCCCCCCCTAGGCGATGTGGGACTCTCCCCCTAGGCAAGAGACATGTGACCCCCCTCCCTTGCGCACGTCCGAGGACCGAGGCACGGACGCACCGCCATCCCTTCTTCTCGCGCACCGTCGCTCGGGCTGTCACACACTTAACCAAGTGGGTCAGGTTCCACAAATGGCTCAAAGTCGAGACATTAATTTAACATAGACATTGTATCATTCTTCAATCTTTAGAAACTTTCAAGATCTCTTTGTGAAACCATAAGGTGCACCTTCTTCAAAGATGTCGCTGGCCAAGGACCAATAAGAAGAGCTTCCCATTGCACAGTAAAAAACTAGCCCACTTTGCAGCTGTTTAGGCATTTCTCTAGTCCGCCGGAGAGATTGAAATGGACACCTTTATGCCTATCAGTAGCAGAACCATAACCAATTTCTTCACCATTATCACAACAGGAATGAAGTATCAAGCCAACACCAACAAGAGTCATGCTAAAATATACCCTCTGTTGTACCAGTGGCGATCCTCCTTCAGTCTGCGCAAAGTGTCTGCCATCCCAGCCATTTGCAGAGTTCTGTTTGCTGTTGTGACTTTACTTTTAGCTCTGGCACATGGAAAAATAAGGAGGAGAATTCGTTGTCAAAAAAGAGCCAAAACATCACTCGCATTCCATGCACGTCTGTTTATGCATGGATGCTGAAAATGTAGTTTCTAGGTAAAGCTATAAGCCTGTTAACCGAAGATCACAGCACACTTGTTTATCCAAGTATATGTATTTACACTACTAATAACTGAAGAACTAAAAATTTTGGGATTCACTCCAAAGCCATTGTCATAACCTTCGCATCTGCAATTAACTCCAACTACTGCAGTCAGAGGGGACATTATTTCACTGACAGAACCACTTATCCTCTTAAAAACTTGGATTCACTGTAATCTAATCGCCGTATGAAGTGACTCATTATGTAATAGCAGAGACTCGTTTTGAACTAACGACTTCTACTTTTAAACACCACCTATAGTGAGCAGACCATAAAGATAGACATCAATGCATGATGACTGAGCATATATACATACATCCACCAAGTTTATTGCAATGACGTGTTGACACATAAATTTTGATTAATCATTCATAATTTAATGCACAAAAATTTAGGGATTAATTTTAACCCCTAAACAAAAAATATTATGATTAAATTGCATGACATATAGTTTTAGAAGCATTTATTATTGCATTTGCATGGGACATGTAGCAGATGGGCTTCAATTGATGGTTCTAAGCTTTAATTTAACAAGTTGGACTAAGCCCATAAGGGAAAAGAATTTGGCTAGGCCCGTTAAGGAGTGACGAGTTGGAATATGAGAATATTCCCGGGAATATGAGAATGTTCCCGAGAATATTCGCATTATTCTTTCAATATTTAGGAAAGGTGTCGGATGAAATATTCCCGTAAAGGGGTGATGAATTGGAATATGAGAATGTTTCCAAGAATATTCGCATTATTCTTTCAATATTTAGGAAATGTGTCGGATGAAATATTGGAAAAAGATTGCACGTGGGATACAAGAGCTAAATAGGCAACGTGCAGATTTATCATCTTTCCTTAAATAACATAGTCCTCTCACCTATAAAAAGGGAGCCACACACATTGAAGAGGACACATGAAAAAAAATCCACAAAAAAGAGAGTAGAGAGTTGGCCACGATGGAGGGAGTCTTGTCGTAGAGAGAAATCGTGAGGGAAAGAGAGCGACAGAGAGTGAATTTGTCTTCATCTGAAAAGAGAGGTCTTCTCTCTTTCTTCTTTGATACAAAAGAAAAAAACGATAGAGAGAATTTTTCGTTGTTACTGCAGGTCCAAAAAGTACAAGAAGAAGACTTTTGTTCACCACTTTGGAGAAGGACTCCAATCTTGATCGTGAAGCGAAAAGACGAGAGGGACGAGAAATCGTGCACATTGAAGGCAAAAAGGAGGAGAAATTCTATCCTTGGCACACAGCCAAACCCATCGACCCCGCTCGCGTTTCCTACACAACTTGCAAGCCTGATCCGGTAATTTTGGTGGGAAGTCCAAATCTATCCGCAGCAAATCACCTGCTGTCCGGCGTTTACCCAGTAGCCCTCACGAAGTATCATCGTCGGCTCAATAGCCCTTCACGCTTCAGATCGAGCGAATCTCCAAGCCTTTCACCTCAGCTTCCATCTACCGAGCCATTGTCAAACTTCACTGTTCGTGGTCTCGCCGAATCTGGCAAATTTTGACTAGCGAGGGTTTGAATAAGGTAATAATCTCACCTCAATTAAAATTCATATATTTTATTGCCTTGTTTGAATAATTGCGTTTTTAACCGAATTCTTGCGTGATATTATCCAATATTTCTTGAGTAGCCTTAACGTATCATAATCGCCAATCCGATCTCATGTCCGAGATACGATTCGCAATTGCACGGAAAAATCGTCAATCCGATCTCACGCCCGAGATACGATTCGCGATTTCTTTTAAAAAATTGGCAAATCCGATCTCATGCTCGAGATATGATTTGTCAATTTATTTCCAAAATTAGACGAAAAAGGATAATATCTTGCCTGATTTGTTGCCGTGCTTTTCTTTGATTTTGCTTATAAAAGAAAACCCAAAAAAAATATAGTTTAGTTGGCTGTGGTCTTGTTAGAATATTTTTCTTTTAGGATAGTTTGCATGTTTAACTATAGGTTAGTTTAAATTTCGAATTTTGATTATAAAAAAGAAAAAAACATAAAAATTGCCATGCTCATGTCACCTAGAATTAGGTCATCTTCCATGTGTCATCTAGTCATTGCATGTTTAAGGTCATTCGAATGCGTGGCATGCTAGGATAGTTACATTAAATATTTTCTAGCATTAAATTAAGTTAAATAATTATTATTGCGTGACATATAATTTGCATATTAGGTTGCACATTGCATGCTATTATAGTTAGACACTTTCATATGTCATTACATGCATTGCACGTAGTTTTAGGCTTCATTAAATAAGTAAAAACCTTAAAAAAACAATTGAATGGTTGCATGTTAATTAGAAATCATATCTAGGATTTGTGATGTGATTTTTTAAACTAACATTGCAGATGCTTTCGATTGCTTCGAGGTAAGTATCTCTTCCCTGTGCTTGCAATTCATTTATTGCTTTACTTTATTGAGTGTTAAATTATGATTGCGCACTCGCATGATCACATTGCATGTTAGGGATTAAATTAAAATCAATCCAAACTGTCTGCAAATCATTTTTTTCAAATAAAAGAGAAAAGGTACCGAAAGGGCGTTAGAGAAATCTAACGTAATCAAGTCCTCGATCCCATAGTCTCTGGTTCGTAGGAGTGAAGTAATTCTCCCGTTACTTTACTTGGGTTTCTAATCGACCCATCAAAAATAGATTAGTGGCGACTCCTAAGTAAAAATCATTGGCATGTTCAAAAACTTAAATCTTAAGTCGTGAATTGGTATGGGTTTGGGAGAGCCCGAATTAAGTTTAGACTTAGTAATCCATTAGCCAAATCCTAGGTGGTGCACCTGAGGTGAGGTCGCGACAACATGCTTGAGATACAACATGCAATCCAGCGTTCTCAGCAGAACTGCTATGGATTCATAAGCAGGATTACCACCCCGATTCCATTGGCAGCAGGGGGCTATAAATTCTCATAATAACCAACAAATCTGGTCCTACACTTTGGCAAATATAGGTTTTGTATCCCCTCGTTCGAAGGTAATTTATAAAGATCGGATATGAAGCGGGAGTCAGACCTTGGTCAACGTATCATTACAAAAGCATATAGGTCATGTTCTGTCCCATTACAGTGACAACATGGTAAAGAGGAACAAGAAAACACATTTTGAAGAACAATGCATTTTGCCAGCTACAGAAAGAGTGCAAAGATGATGAGATGACTGAAAAAGCTTGCCAGCAGCCATAGACGCAGTTATATGTGCATCGCATCTCCTACCCATCATGTCTTGACCAAGGAAGAAAGGAACGTGCATATGTTAATGTGTATTTTGGGAATGCAGATATCTGCATTATCGCTACATCCTGCAATGTGTATTTTGTCATGCATTTTTTTTGTTTCTACTCCATCAATAGCATGACTATTGGTCTAAATGAAAGATTCAAAATCTTTTCCTGCAAAATCTCTTGTAATTCTTATGATTCTACTTCTTACGGTTATCGCTTATCAGATATATCCCTTATAGGGACTTTTGGTTTGTCATGGTAGGGAAAAATTGAGAATCCTAAACAATTGCAAGTGAAGAAATGATTCTATAGCCGGTTGAAGGCTATTATAATTTTTGGTAAATTACTTTGTTGATTCAATTCTTGAACACCAAACCATATGATAGGTATGTGCAGTGGCATGCTTCTTGCTACTTATGTTTTAATAAATTATTAAAAGAAAGTTCACATCTAGTCTTATCTGGAATGAAGTATTTTGATGTTACCATGATCCTAATTAAGGCACACCTTTTTTGTCTCACAGTCCAAGTGGCGGCGTCGGATCTGGATCTGCACTGGCCGACTCGTTTTTTCGAGTTCCATGTGTCAATCAAATTTTTCAGCAAAGGACACTTGTAGATATCCAACTCAATCAAAAACTTTAGGTCGACAAGGCCCCCAACAATTTGCAGTCTAGAGCACTCATAGATGCCCAAACGGTGAAGGTTCTTCAACTCTGATGTGCCGCCTCACATTTCCATAGCTTGGCACCCTTCGATGTAGAAGTCTTGCAATGATAACAATCTACCGACGACTAGAATCTCCTGTAGGTTTTTGCAGTCCATCACTTGAAGCTTTTTAAGATTCCTAAAGGCATTGGTAAGAAGAAGTACCTTCGAAGCAAGAAAGGTCAACTTTCTGGAAGAAGACTCTGATTGATCGAGGACCCCGAAAGATCCTACCATTGCATTCTATCCATTTAATTGACTCGCAACCAGTGATTGATAATTCCTCCAGTGATTTCAACATACCAGGAAACTGAATCACAATCGGCTTGGAGCAATAGGATACTCTCAAATGTCCTTAAGCTAGATGGTATGGATAATCTCTCAAGTAAGTCACACGTGCTCAAACGTAAGTGCTGCAATTGCAAAAGTCCATGGAGTTGAATTTCTTGCAATCGAGAGAAATGTAGTGTCAAAGTGGACAGAATTTTCAAGTTCGATAGCGGCAATCCTCTCAAGTTGAAATTGTCAAGTTCTAAAGAAATTAAAGAAGGTGGTAGTTGCTTGAGTGGTTGCAGGTCTAGTCTACACAAAGCAAGATCTTCTAGAAGAGGAAGGAGACCCAACTCTATAGATGGTGCAGCGGTATTGAGAAGGCAACTCCAACTTCTTTAGTTTGGATAGCCTTCCAATCCACCCCAAGGTGGTAAGCTCGAGAGATTTGGGATAACAAAAATTCATTTGGCCTAATAAGGGTCAACAATCAGAGACATTGGATAGGACCAACTCTATCAGATTGATGAGCTTTAAGAGATTTGGGACTACCAACAGTAAGCGCGATTTAACACGTACAGACTGAACTTGCTGGAAGCTCAGGCAAGTTTTTAATATCATCACACCATGTTAAGTCAAGTGTTGAGAGGTGAGAAAGCATGTTGATTGTGCTCGGAACTCTACAGATTCTGATCCAACATAAATCTAGGACACTTAGAGAGGATAACTATCCTATTTCAAAAGGAATTTCGCCTGCCAACTCTCCACGGTGACCGTGATAAAGCTCCTCCAGTTTCTCCAACATTTCAATAGCTTTAGGTAACTCCAATCGATTTTCATTTAATTCAGTGACGTCACGCGACAAATCCAAAGTGCACAATGATTTTTATTTTTCAATGGAGTGTGATATTGCAGTTCCACTAACCCTCCAATTGCGTTTGGAAGTTCAGTGATTCCTGTGTTGAGTAGGTTGAGAACCAACAAGCACCTTAGATTTCCAATGGAATCAAGCAAGCTTGTAAATCTCGTCAATGAAAGGTCCAACTCCATTAATGATGCTAAGTCGCTGATAGATGTGGCGATCTACGCACCTTGTAACAGCTCTTTAAAGAGAAGCACTTAAGCTTAACTAGCCCTCCAAATTCTTCAAGCAAATCTTCAAGGTGCCCACAATGGGAAATATTCAAAATACTTTAGCTTTCCAATGGAGCTGTCGATTTCCTTCAAATTCCCACAATCATCAAAAGTCAACCTCTCTAAAGTCAGGCGTCTAGACAAATCTGGAGTTCTAATCATGCGATGGCATTTTACAAGAGCCAGAACTTTTAGTTTGTTTGCCATCCGCAAAAAGGAATGTTGAATGTATGAGAAAGAGCAAACTTATCTATGAGACAACTTTTATAAATTGAGATATAAAGCGTATCTTAATAATGTTCCATACTTTCGAATCATCTGTGAAGTTATTGTCAAAGAGTTCAAGGACGACTCAATTCTTTAAATGCATATTAGCCGCGCTAAAATCTGGTGAAGGCGAAGAC
The DNA here is from genome assembly GCA_014858505.1 of Corymbia citriodora subsp. variegata. Lineage (NCBI taxonomy): Eukaryota > Viridiplantae > Streptophyta > Magnoliopsida > Myrtales > Myrtaceae > Corymbia > Corymbia citriodora. Next base: position 16,170 of record MU089650.1, on the reverse strand, counting down.
AGCGAAATCCATCTCTACTTTGGTAGACAATCAATAAAATCCCCAAGAAAGGTCCCATTAGATAATCCAAAAGCCTCAAACTTTCAAACCTTTCGATTTCTTCATTTGTAATTAATATATGAGAACTCCTTCCTCGTAGATCAAGTGCTTCAACCTTCTTCCTCTGCCAATAAATGATTGCAGTGATTAGTAGAATTCTGTCAATAACAAGTAATTTTATTCATGATTTGAATGAATAAAATGGAAGACAAAGATCATGAGCAGAAAGTTAAATCCTCTAACGCAGGATGTCACTTTTTCCCATTTGAAACTGATAATTATCTTACCTCTTTGGTTCTTAAAAAATTAAGGACCTCCGCATTGATCCACAGCCTGCTATGCTTCCCAAGATTTGAAGGACTTTCTTGACGTACAATTTCACGTCCCAGGTCTCTTAGTTGAGCATGCATCCAAAATTTATTGTTGTCCATAATCTTTGTCAAGGACATGCTAACAGGGACATCAATTTCCAAGTTAGGATAAAGTTTACAATCAGTCCACATGTAAATGGCTTTAGTCATATCCTCATTGATGAAAAAGTATGCAACATCAAGAAAAATTTTGCGCTGACGATTGTTTAGGGCATCATAGCTAATCATCAACTTCTTTTGTACTTTTTTGTCAGGTATTTCCCTTAACTTGTCTAGTGTGTCCTTCCATATTGTTTCATGTTTTCAACAAAGTAATGAACCTATAATTTTAAGAGCCAAAGGAAGCCTTCCTGTGGTAGAGACAATATCTTTTGAGAGGCTGTCGAATTCCGTTGCCGAAGAGCTTTCAAGAAACGCATGCCTTTTGAAAAGTTGGAGTGCATGGTCAAAATTCAACTCCTTCATTTCATAAGCCAGAATTCCTTCCTTAATTTGTAGTACACTTGTGTTCCTAGTGGTAATAATTATTCTTATTCCTGGATGCAACCGATCTTGTCCAATTGGATTCTCAATTTGTTCTTTCTCATTAGAGGTATCAAAATGGATCTTAAATCCATTTATGACCCATTTAAAATATAAATAGGTCATAAATGGGTCAAAGGTTACTTAAATGGATTTAAAGGTTGAAAGCTTAGAATAAATGGGTTACATATGGATAAGACTTAAGACCCATTTGTAAACCTATTTAAGTAGTCCACACTCTCATTTTTCCTTTTTAGCCTTAAAAAAATATTTATTATAAAAATTGAAATGATAATTTTTTTTCTTTTTTCCTTTTTATTTTTCCTTCCTTTTCAACCGGTCGTCGATCACGAGGATGGCTGACAACCAGCCGAGCAAGGGCCTCAGGTGAGCTTGAGCTTGCTGGCCTGTCGTTTAGCTAGTTAGCGAGCTCGAGCTCGAGCTCGTTGATCTGTGAGTTGAGGCCTCGACCTCGCTAGATCCGGTGAACTCGAGGCCTCACCTGCCTCGCCAAGACTGGTAAGGCTCGAGCCTTGCTGATTTGGCGAGGCTCGAGCTCGTCGACCTCGAGCGAGCCCGAGCTCACGGGATCTAGTGAGGTCAAGGTGTCACGCCCTAACTTTCGAGCTCGCAACAACCCCAATTCACTTAAGGTCTAAATGTACGACGACATTCCCAAAGGAGCATGGGTATGGCCTCTACCGCAACTCTGCAATTGATCATTGTCAAGCAACTGACCGAAGTCAGGTGACCAAAAGGCCACGGCACAACCCTGAAGGATTGATGGTGATCTGGCAGCGCCGGGCTCTCCTCTTAATGTGATCATGCAACATACCATCGAGCAATTCATTCTTTTCTTTACTTTGTCGTAAATGCAACATAATCCATACTCACGTGACATGCTACTGTAGTCGACACATATATAATGTAATGCAATAATATCCAGCAGTTACTGTCACGCCCCGAACCCCGAGCACGCGACAACCCCTTCTCTTGGTCGATTGAAAGCGGCGTCCCAGGACTCGTCGACGACCATTCATTTTAATCTTTTGTTATGCGCAAGCGGAAGACGAACCATCCCCAATCCAACAATCAATCAATCAATCAGGGATAGAGAGATGAATAACAAGAACAACCATCACTACTCATTTACACAATTTACTGGATTAACCAACGGAGGATCGTCTTTTGAATTACAAGCCCGACAAAAGGGGCCGATCCATCCTCTAAGCCAGGCCAAAAAGAAACTAGGCTAATCCAGCTATACAGAATGAACCCTCAGGTTCAACACCACGGTTACTCGGACCCATCGGACTCGACTCCGTCAGGTCGATCACTGGAGAAACGGGGGGGCAGGATTCTTCACAGCGGGTGCACCATTCTAAAGACCTGAAAAATGTTAACCACGACGGGTTGAGATAAAATCTCAGCGAGTTCTTCCCCCTAAGCCTCGGTTAGTACACCAACTCAACCTGGGGTATCTCTCCAGAACCACCCCTCACTCAACCCGACCACAAACACCCAGCAATCAACAATCAAACCACAGACGGTTCAACCAACAATCAGAGGTCGGTTCGCATGCAACCTTACCCGGTATGCCATACCCTGCACGTAAAACCTCATACAATGCAAGCAATGCAACCAACAATCATATAGTCGGTTCGCATGCAACCTTACCCGGTATGCCATACCCTGCACGTAAAACCTCATACAATGCAAGCAATGCGACCAACAATCATATAGTCGGTTCGCATGCAACCTTACCCGGTATGCCATACCCTGCACGTGATAAGTCAGCACAATACACGCAATGTACATGGCCGTTAGATGATGCAGTTCATCAATCACATGCGAATCGCACCACAAGCGATCTCACCTAGCCATTGCCATACCCTGCACGTTATCAATTCATGCGTGCGTGCCATAAATCATGATGTGATCACCTCATGCATAATCCGAACCAGTGATACCATATTTCTCATGCACTCTTGCATCCACACGTGTTCCGATTATTACTGCCCCTCGGGCTACAACCGAACTCCCGCCGGTGTCTACTGGCATAGCCAGGCATCGCCCTCCCCCATGAGGCGCGGCTACGTCAAGGGACCCCCGCCCAAGACGGCATTCCCGAATGAGCATGAGCATGGGCCCGGCCTCTACCGCGACTCCGCATCCGGCTCACAACTGAGGCGCTACTTCCTCCGCAGAGGCGCAACCGTGCCCTTCCGTGCCCTCGCCGGGTTTCCGTTTCCGATAAATCGGACTATCACCCCCCGAACTTCGGCCGGGGCGGCGGGTTCAACTTAGTGATCACGCAAGCATGCCATCACAACCGATTTATTATCTTTGAGCATTAGCCAATGCACACTTGCTTGCATATGAAACCTCAAATCATTTCTCATAAAAGCAATCCATTTCCAATGTCCCTCGGACAAACCATTTTTCCCACATTTCTCATAAAAGCGGTCCATTTTCAGTGTCCCTCGGACAAATCACTTCCTTTCTCATAAAGGCGGTCCATTTTCAGTGTCTCTCGGACAAATCATTTTCTTTCTTTTGTGAAAATCACACGATTCAAGCGGATGCTTATGAAATGCTATATCTAATTCACTTCATATGATCAAGGCACATGAAATTATGCACAATTTCACTTCCGGATGAACAGTGCCGTGAACAGTGCATATGAACAGTAATCGTGAACAGTAATCCGTGAATAGTAATCAATGAAATTCAATTAATAATAAATTAAATTCAGAAATTAAACAAAACATTGATTAAACACAATTAATCAATCAATTAAGCTAAACATGCTTAATTAACACATAAACCACACATAATCAACACTTAAGCATAATCAAGCATAATTAAGCATAATTAAGCAAGATTAAGCTAAGCAAATATCTAACCACCTATATTAGGGCTAATACACTTAATTAACCCTCCTAAACCAGCAATAACACTAATTAACCCAACCCTAAGCAAGTTTAGGCACTAAATAGGGATTAGGAGCTAAACTCACCCGTTAAGCGGGCCGGCGACACCGGGGCGGCGGCGGCAACGAACCCAACACCCGGGGACCTCACTCACGACGATCCAAGGCAGTCCCGGGCTCAACACAGCAGCAACAAATTCGGATTCCCCACTGAACTTCACAAAACCGCACTGCAGGAGGATGAGGTTGCTGGTCGGAGCAAAAACAAGCTGGCCGGAGCTGGGGGCTCCTGGGGGTCGAGGGGGAGTTGTGTGTGGTTGGTGTGGGCAGTGGGTAGGCCAAAAATGGAGAGAAACAGAAGAAAAACCGAAGCTGCACAGGAGGCGCTGCACAGTGACGGTCGGAGGACCGCCGACTTCAGGCGGCCGTACGGGACGGACGGCAGCTCCGTTCGGCGATCGGCCACCATGAAAAGTACGGAATTTCTGTGCTGAATATTTTGATAGGTGGCACGGCCCGAGATTCCACCAAGAAGGCAACGAACAACTCAAAATTCGGTGAGAGGTCAGAAACTGAAACTGCAGGGAGGCAAGGGAAGAAGGGGAGAGAGGGGCTGCGATTTTTTGGAGAAGATGAAGAGGAGAGAGAGAGAGAGAGAGCTGGAGATAGGCCTCATTAAGGCCATTAATGCTTGCCCCAACTTGCCAAGAAAATGACCTCATCTTCTCTCTCTTCCTTTTGACTTTTCTTCAAAATATCCATGGGCATTTTGGTCATTTCCACCTTGCACATTTCCCAATCTGTCCTTGGGCTGAAAATGGAGGACGGGCCTAGGAAAAAGGCCGGAAAATGAATAGGAACGGGCTCGGGAATTTATTGGGCTCGAATTGGCTCAGGTTTAGACAATGGGCTAGGAAGGGTAAAGGGTCGGTTTGGCCCAACAGGCTCACTTGCTTGCCTCGGGCCTTCCATGGCGGCTGTCCCACCTTGGGCGTGAGGCCCACACTGATTTTGCCCGGCCCACATCCTCATAGGCTCTGTTTCTCGGTCCAAAATCCCTTTCTCAAAACATGGCTCGACCGACTCCGTCGACTGTCAAGGAAGCATCATCCAAAAGTCCACCCCGGACGTTCCCGAAAATTCGAAGTCCAATATTGGATTCTCATGCCTTGTCAATTTCGCCCGAATGCCATTTTGGTACTACTCAGACTGACAGGCGGCTTCGAGGATTCACGCGTAACCGACTCGTGCCAATTCACGTTCAAGACTTCTCGACACATGGACGTCCTTGACTACATGAAATTGCGAAGGATTGATTCTTATTTCTAAGTACACGATTATCAAGGATTGACATAGGGCCATTCACGGGTTCGATAACAGTAGACGGAATCACCCGTCATCCCATTATTTCTGTCCGCGAATCGACTTCTAGTCGTCCTTGAAATCGGCCTGCATGACTACAGGATCGTCCTTACGCAAGTCTCATGGTCGAGTCGTTTTCCCAGGTCAAGTTCTTTAGTCGCACGAGTTCTGTCCTCATTAGCCTTTCCCCTCAAGGTCAGTATCTCAGGAGTGATCAGTTCCGAGTGAGATCAACCAACAATGCACTGGCGAAATTAACATTCAGTCCTCCCTCAGAGGGCTCGAATTTCAGGACGTCACAATTCAGTGCCACTTTTCCCCAGGTTCTCTTCTTGAGCAGTTGTATATTCCATCGGTAATTTGACGGCTGTTGCAAATGGTTGAAGAGACTAGAAGTTTGTGGGTTGGTTGCACAGAATGTGCCTCAAGTGACTGCTGTGAACATGAGCGCTATTAAGAGACTTAGCTAGTATTAATTAACCATAAATAAATTTATGCAGCAAGTGGTGGCTGAAGCAGCATTTCTTTTTATTATTTTTAAGGTTGATGCCAAGTTTCACAATTGGGGGTGTAAAAGATGATTACTGTTGCGACCCTCCCAAGGTGGATCTGCCGGAGCTTTGACAGATTGTCAAGCGAGAGCGAATGCGAGGAGTCACTTGTACTTGGCGGAGGTTCTCCCAAACACTTTCAGTTGTAATTTGGTTTTCTCGATTAATTATGAAAACCGTTCTTGCTATAAGAGTCGCCACTAACTATTTTGAAGGCTGGTTAGGAGCCAAGTAAAGTGCGGGAGGTGGCTTTATTTTCACAAACTAGAGGATTTGATTACGCCAATAGTCTAATTAATGCCCTTTTGGTACCTAAGCTCATTATTTTATCAAAAAACGTGAATCATGCGGTCTTTCCAATTTTAATTCATAAACATGTTCATTTACAGGATCGTGCGCAATCGAATTCAATAATGTCAACATTAAATACCATAAATACTTATGTCCATATTCAAGTGATCAAATCAAGCACGATGACAATGAAATATTAAAGTATAGTAAGTAAAGCCCTGATACAAGTTTGGCAAAGAATATACACAATGATATTATTATGTCATGTGATAGGACCCCCGTGAGCGGTGTATATAAATAGATGTGTATTGTGTCAATAAATGTAAATTTATTGATTTAAATATATATAGAAGACAAGTTCAATTATGATAAGGATGAGAGCAGTAATGAATACTAAACTAGTAATGAAACTAGAGATAAAACACCTAAATACAATCTAATCATTTTTTTGATCTTTTTTATAGACTTATCTTTTTGACATTTTCCTTTATATGCCAAGTACATTTTCATCCTTACTCATCGTCTGCCCTGTTTTTTCTCTCTCTGTGCTCACTTCCGCTAACTCAAATCATAAGCTTAAATCTCAAATAAGCAAAGGCTAAAAATCCCTAATCCTCACCGAACGCTCACAGTTATAGTCAGCAACTCCGTTCAGTTATCCGCAACGGCACGAAAGCACGTCAACTCAGTTTGCCTGCGACTCGGCCGGAAGAACATGCAAGACTAGAAACAGAGAAACAAATCAGGAGACAAACCGAACGTAAAATCAACTCCAAAACTAAGTCGGACAGAAACAACCTGATAGGCGTGGAGGTGCGCAGGTTCTCTGAGCAGGACTTTGAAGCTTGACGAATGCCCCCCGGTCTATGTTGCAGATACCTCGCGAGAGCGATATTGTCCACTTCGCTTTGAAAAGCGGCGGAGCTGAATCTATCTGAGAGAAACTTATTTGCTTGTGGAGAGAATACTCTGTGAAGAGAAAACGCACGGTCAAGTGTTTTGAAACCGAGCAAAATCCAAAGAAGAAAAAAATGCATGATTGACCCAGCTTAGTGGTTGCCGTCAAAGTATATGAAGTGAGATGAGCACGAGACGGCGATGCGATGGTGCTTTTGGAGTGGTCGGGAGAGCTATCCACACTTGGTGACGTTGGCTTTTTTTCATTCAACAAAACATAGCGTCAACAGGGGAGGACAGAGGACAAAACCAGCGCCTCGGATGATGAAAGATATATGAGAAACTCGCGAGAAGCACTGGTAAATTTGGCCGGCAAAGAGCAGCCAGGAGGAGTAACCCATGAAACGCGCGGTGACACAATGACTACGCTGCCGTGGCAACACGATGGAAGGCGAGGATTTGCCTGGCCAGGCGGGGAAGCGATCAGCTCATCGAGCGATGGATCAGTCTACAGATTCGAGAGAAGACGATTGTTCAGGCCGTGGAGGGTCAAAACGACGATTGTGAAGGGTGGGTTTCAAAACGAATTGGCTTTGATGGCAGCGATGATTAGTTGGTACGTGAGATTAACGGAGGAACAGTTAAGAAAATGATTGCCAAGACTGCCCTCTGCTCTGCTTTCTTTCCTTTTAATAATTCACTTTCAATATGCAGCGAGATCAGCTGCCTGAACAGGTCCCACCTATTGCCAAGACTGCCGTCTGCTCTGCTTTCTTTCTTTTTCTGTTTCGCACGCTCTCGCTCTCTGGTTCCAGGCGAAACTCTTGACCGATTGTTGACTAGATGGCCCGTATCTTGACTAAGTTTTATGTACGCACAAAAATGGGTCAACTTAAAAGGAGCGAATCAATCGGGTGATGTTGAACGCCCTTGAATATTTCTTCAGAGATTCGAGGGACTCGAAAGTGCCTGTCGTCTTCATCGGTCCAAAATTTATTTTGATGCCGGGCCCAAGATATCAAAATCAACATGCCTCTCTAATCACGAATGCGAGGAATGAATGCAAAAATCGTGCGAGGTAGGTGTTTTTGGTTAGGGATCGAATTCTAGCATTATTGGCAGATTTGGTCCCTAAATTGAACTCTAAATGAGGTTTTACTTTTACTCAAATTGAACTATTGTAATAGTTGTAAAGATTTAAAAAATGTAATAAAAAATAGCATATTTGCTGTTGATTTAGGAAAATGATTGAAATAAAAAGATATTCCAAAATCCGGATAATAATGTAATCATGAAAATTTATGAATAGCACTAAAGGGATGATTTGTCTTTGTTAGAAAGTGGAGGGATTAGATTAACAAATTAAAAATTTAGGGATTATATTGAGTATTTAGGAATAGTTAAATGACTATATTGAAAAGATAAAAAATCCAAATATGACATTGTACTTCAGTGTCATTTACCCCTTTAACATCTTTCGAACAACGCCCTATTGAAACAAATGATTGGACAATGAAATAGACAATGCTATAAACATAGATGTTCTAGTGGCATGTGACTTAGGCTTTACTCCATTGATCTCAACTTCCACCATTTATGGATTTCAAACAAAAAAAATAAGACATAAGTAAACTGGTCTCTTCATTTCAATGACGTATTTTCACCATTTGAAAAGGGAGATCAATTGTGCGCTCAAGCGCACACGCAGTGCAGGTTTTAACGCTAGTATAAACTTAGGTATAACATGACCTTAGTTATTGTCCAGAGAAAGTGAGAAGTTTTGTTGATGATTTTCTATAAATGGGATGAGTTTGCAAGAAATCTTGTCCTTGTTTCTGGAATTCAAAGAGCTTTCAGCTTTGAAGCTCAATCCCCTGAAAGCTGAGCTCTTTTGGCAAGCTAGGATGCTGACGAGTAGTTTTAGAAAAAGGAAACTTCAGGTTAGATTAAGAGACGTCTTCCTATGCAGGAAAGCTTAGTTAATCAAGGCTGTAATCTATAGCCTGGTTAATTTTTGCAGTCAGAAGTTTGTATTACCAAAGGAAGATGGTTATGCTGATCGAGAGCAAAGGCTAGGTTCTTTTGTGGAAAGGAAATCTTGAGAAAGCAGAGTCCTAAGGTGCCTTTGGATTTAGTTTGCACTCCAAAATGTGGAGGTGTTTTAGGCTTGCGGAAACTGGAAACGTGGAAAAAAGCTTGCATTCTCAAGAATCTGTAGAAGTTGTTGCTAAAAGCAGGGTCCCTTTGTTGCTGAAACAGATTTCTATTTGGTCTGTTACTCCTGAAAGTAACTCACCTATACTAGGAGGAAGCTGCTAAAAGCTAGGTCCAATCTTGAGCAACATACTTGAAAGTGATTGGCAATGGACATGACAGTTCATTTGTGGTGTGATCATGACACCCTCATGGCTTTTCTAGAGGGTGCTTATCTCAGAGTGATTCATGACACTACTCTAGATTTATCAACTCTTTGGTAGCTACTATTACTAGTTAGAGATGAGTGGTCTTGCCTCCAACAAGATTAGATCTACTGGATCAAATACAAGAAAGCGTAATGCGTGACACTTTAGCATTGTCATACTGCTGACGATTAGAGTGACGTTCACTGGAAATGCATCTAATTGTTTTACTTGGATTGATGCTTAAAACCTGGCTAGAGAAAGAAGACCGAATGTTGTATGTCATAAAATGATTTGGGTTAATTCAAACACTCCTAAGTTCTGTTTCGGCCCTTGATTAGCCATCTTGAATTGTTTGCCGACTTTCGGGAGGATGAAAAAATGGGGCTTTTGTAGTTGATCGACGTGACTTGTGCTCAGCTGCTCTTGAATCTTAGATGACATTTGCTTTTTTAGTGTGCTTTCCCAAAGACAATCAGGTCCTCCTTTCTAGAATTGATGGGTATGAGGAGGCATGTTGGAACTTAGGGACATGGAATTCGCTTTGATTGTTGCAATATTTGATGGAGTGATTCGCATGGTAATGCTTCGCTGCGGAAGTCCGTATCCTAGCCATGTTACGGGAGAGGAATGGTTGTTTGTCTACTCTAGGTAAAGAATTATGTGGGAAATGGCATATTATGATGTGAGTTTGCAAGTTGCTTTTCATTGAAAAACAGCCCTCACCCAATTACATCAAGCCTAAATAAGTCCTATGGATTTGGCATAAATTATTTGGAGCTTGTCTGGTTCAGTCCAGGCCAAGCTCCCAATATGATTGACTAAAAAGTTGTGAAGAATCTTTAGTCATTTTCAGTCTCCACAAAACTCTTGGAAATTGATGCAGCATTATTGATAGAGCCATCAAAGGTTAAAGGAGAGCCTCTCCATTTGAGCTATTACCACCTTGTCGAGATGCTACTGTTGTTAGTTCGAAAGGTGGAGCTAATCGAGGGGGCTTCTATTGGAAAAAGATTCCAACCTCTGTCCTTGCTCCATTGATCAAACTTGAACACAACCAGTAGTTGCTTGTGGGCTCGAGCTCACAATGGTGTGGTTGCTCCAAATTTCTTTTAAGAAGAAAATTTAACTTTTATTATCTGTAATCTTTCAAGAATAGCACATAGGAGCCATGTGGCAGCCACACATGAGCCATTGTGATACTTAACGGTCATATAAACATTTTTTCTTCTTTTTTTTAATGGAAGGTCTAATTGGAGTGAACAGAATTTGATTGCAAACAAGAAAAATTCAAAGGTGACATTGCACAAACTTAAGAGAATTTCAATAGCTTTATTCCATAATAAGATGATAGCTTGCAAAAGAAAATTATAAAGTTTTTGGGATTTGTTGTCTAAACTTTGGGATTGTTATGAAACATTTTGCTCGATACCTAGGAGATAATAATATCTCACATAAGTTGACATCATTTTATCATGTGGAGAGCACAATCATTGTTCTGATTATGTCAACAATACAATTTTAGGCAAAGCAATAATTAAAGACATACTCGGACTCGAACATAACATCATGATTGAATGCGCTTTTTTAAGAATAGAACTTGGAATTAACCTAAATACTAACTTAGTGGGGCAAACGTGAAAGTTGACTTTCGGTGGACATACGTGATGATCAACATCGACAAATTTGAAGCTACTAACATAATGAAAACCGGCTGGTCAAAAGATATCGCGTAACACTTTTCCGGAAGATTCAAATTTGTACTTCTTTTTTATTCATATATATATATATATAAGTTTTTTTATATTGTTTATTATCTTACTTAAAGGGACTATAGGAGAAGGAAAAATAATGGATAGGTTAATCACTGGGAAAATTAATGACTGAGTTTTGTAGGGTTTCCACTCCGGCCAATTCATCTTCGTCGTCAACATCGATGGCACAATTGAAAGATTGATAGGCAGTTCATAACGAAGATGATGATTGAGTCAACATCAGTGGCGTTATTTTTTTTTTTTTTCCTATTTTTGGATGCCGAGTAATGATCATACGAATTGATAAATGGACAAAAGAATCGCAAAAAGCATATAAACTTCACTGAGAAAATAAAAATTGTTCTTGATTTCGATGCAAGTTTGCTTTGGAGATCTATTCATACTAGTTTCTTCCTAAGAATTGAAATAAGGAAATAGACTTATCATATCAAATTAATCACTTGAGATAACTTTATCAAAGAAAATAATCCAACGCAAGAACTCAATCCATTTGAGAAGTATTTACCGTAGAGGCCGTAGCATTCCTTGGGCCCTTTATTTTTTTTTTTCATTTGTACTTTTCGATTTTAAGTAGATTTGGGCCTATTGTGAATTCAGTCATGGAGAGAGCGAGCGATGAGAGATTAATGACTGAGTTTTGTAGGGTTTCAACTTCGGCCAATTCATCTTCGTCGTCAACATCAATGGCGTAATTGAGGGATTCAAGGGGGGTTGACAACAAAGATGACGATTGAGCTGGGGATTGTTACTAATATTTTTCTCCTATCTTTTAGATGTCGAGTATTGACCATAAGAATTAATAAACAGACATAAGAATCGCAACGAGCATATTAACTTTATTGAGAAAAAAATCGCTCTTATCTTCAATAGACATACTAGTTTTAATTCTTTTTCTGTCGAGTTTAAAATGGCACTTTGAATTTCTTCTTAAAAGTTGAAATAAGCAAATAGATTAATTATATCAAATAAATCACTTGAAGAAAAAACTTACTTTATCAAAGAAAATAATTAAAGGCTCCTCAAACCATCCAAGAACTATATACCCTGGATGCCGAAGCGTTCCTTGGACCTTCTATTTTATTTTTCATTTATACTTTTTATTTTAAGTATATTTTGGGCCTATTATGAATGTTTGTCTGGTTTAATAGTGGGATTTGGTACTTTTTCACTTTTGGGCTTTTGAAACTCAAATGTTTTTGAAGCTGAAACCTCAACTAGGTTCAAATGTTGCTATATACATTGGGGCCGTTGTGAATTTTTGCTGATGTAGCGTGAACGTTGTTAAAATATTTTTTATATTTATCTTTTTTTCTTTTACATTTAAGCGTTGACTCTGTCTTTGACCTGGAATTCTTCTTCAAATTATTTAAACCACAGCAATGCAATTCCTAAGTATCTACATACGACCATTCTTCCGCTGGCCATGGCCGTAGCTCAAATACTCAAGCAGCCATGGTGATTGCAAGCTTGAGATCTATGACCTTCAGGTTTCACACACGGCCGCTTGAACTCTACCCAAGCCATAAGCTTCAAGCTCAAGAAGCCATGACGGCTGCGAGTTTGAAGTTCAATGATATCAAAGCCTCTTTCTTGAGAATTTTTTTTTTCCAACACTAGCCGTTTAGCCCGCGTTTGCTCCACGAAGGTGTCACGACGCCAGCCAAATAGGCCGCGTTGCTCTACTGAAGTTGTGGATTTGTCATCGAATGACGCCACCACGTGCTGCTGCCCTGAACCCATTTGGGCCTTATACTGTAGAGAAAATATTGGCTGAGTGGAATACTCCACGTAGGATTATGCAGCTCACCATTCAGTGATGGACATGTGTCCGCCTGGGCCCACAATCCAAATTTAATGTACTGCAAACCCTCTCTCTCCTCTTTCTCTCTGTCAATTGGGCCCACAACAGCAGACTCCTCTCTCTCCTCTCTCCTCTCTCGTTTCCCCTTTCTCTTTCTCTGTTGAAAAAAAAAAAATCGCTTCGTTCGGCTCTCTCTATCCTCCGCGAAGCCCTCTGTGCTAGCAAACCATGACACACCGCCTCCGCCATCGCTTCCCCGAGCCCTACCTCTGCTCCGCTCTCTCTCTCCCCTCCGTGAAGCACACCCTGCTCGTGAACGCCAATGCCGACACCGCCTCCGCCATTGCCTCCCCAAGCTCCGTCGTCGCGTCTTTCCCTCACTCTTTGCAACCTCCGCTCTGCTCTCTCTCTTTTCTCTGCAAATGGCCCTCTGCTCGTGAACCATGACCACGTCGTGGAGGAACAGAGCAATTTTTTTTTTTCCTTTGCAACCGAACGGAAGAGAAACAAAGGTGGGGAGAGAGAGGATAGAGGAGAGAGGAGAGAGGAGAGAGAGCGTCTGCTGCGTGGGCCCGGATTGACAGAGAGAAAGAGGAGAGAGAGGGTTGGCAGTGCCGGATGGACACGTGTCCATCGCTGAATGGTGAGCTGCATGGTCCTACGTGGAGCATTCCACTCAGCCAATATTTTCTCCACATGCACAGTGTAAATTTCGGCCCTACCTTCTAAGCATGACATCAATTTTTTTTTTCCAGCCCTTTTGTAATGAAAAATTTTCCATTATAAAAGCAATCTCTCCATGTTACCCTAATGATGACTTGGGAACTAGCTAGGAATCTTGATTTCATCGCTTGGACGTGGAAACTCTCCATTGCTCAAGCTGCTTCGTGGCCTTCTATATACATGTTGCCTATCGTTCATATCTTGAATAATAGATGATGTGTCGGACTAGTTTACTAGACTGATGTGATGTGACGTGGGATGTGTTTGTGGTGCAATTTACTTCACGGAAAATCATTGATGTAAAAAAATGTTTTTTTTTAAATAATTATTTTCATTATTTTAGAAAAATCATCGAAAGGAAAATAATGCTAAAAACAAACTCGTTCATGCTCATTTATAGTCTCTTGCAACACTACTATATTAAGGCACTCAATGTATTATTCACTTTGACTCATTTCATAATGAGTACACCTAACATTGGATTTTTTGACACTAAGCGTTGCTGTTATGAAAACAGACTTCTTTTTAGGTCTATTTAAGTTTCACATATAATCCTGAGAATTCCCCCTGGCTGTTCAGTGATAATCTGGCCTATTCCTACTCCTTTTGCCATTTTAGAAGCCCAGTAGGGAGCTGTCCTTTGCGAGGGACCTTTGGTCCCGACGAACACTCTCCGCCTACCGATTTATAAATAAATTAAGGTCAATATATGTAGCATATTTTTTAAAATTAGTTTCCGCGACATTATTATGCTTGCTTGAAATAAAAATAACATCGCACCACGTGGGTTCACCCTGTACGTTAGCACCGAAACCTAAAAAAAAAAGGACCCCCGGTTGAAACTTGTAAAGATTGATACGAACGAAAAATAATAATAAAATAAAATAAAATAAAAACCCCAAAAGACAAGGCCACGTAGTTGCTGGTGATTGGACAAATTTGCAACAAATCTCAAGTTGTCCAAACTTCGACACATGCTTAACGACCGATTAATTACAGGACATTTGACTAATTAAATTACACTCTACCTTAGTTTAAATGAAAATTGGCACGAATGTCGATCCACATGGGTAGGTTCATGTACTATCGGAATTTCACACTTTTTTTTTCTTTTTTCAGATTTTTCCTTGAATGAAGACTTGGGTCCACCATGGTTATCTAAAGCAGCTTTGGCTAGGATGAAAAGTACAAGCTATATAAAATAATTTCGAAATTAAAAAAAAGTTGAATTACCTTTCTCTGTAGTTCTTTTAAATGCAGCATCGAAATAATTTGAAAGATCACTGGGATGAGAAAGGGAAGTAAGAGTTACGCACGAGCATCGCAAAGCACGCTCGTGAGGTCTTAAAAATTTGGGGCGAATGGTTGGTCATGACATCATTATTCATTCCGGATGAGAAGATAGTTATGGCATATTGTGTGCTAAAAAGGTGAGAGAGGGTGACGGCCATAATGTTCTTCGCCAGTGTTATCATGGGGACACGATACTTTTATAAGATGTTTGATATGCGAGCTTGTTTAGTTAGTACATCACTACACCATCCCCATTGGACTACGTGTGCACCAGAGCCACAAAGTGGCCTCTTAAAACGTTGTCTGAGAGTGCATTGCCACCTCATGATAGACCTAAGTAAGTCTTTACGTAGTTTCGTCTGAATTTTGGGACGTTAAACATTGAGGGTATTCTCTCTCGAGTGGGTAAGAAAGATGTATACCTAGGAACTTAGGGGACTGTTTGGGGGAAGATAGACTCTCTCCCCATTTTTCTTTCAAAGGATGCTACCATCGGGTAGGCTAGTATAGTAACCACTTGCATCTAGGGTGAGGCGATGGAACTCACAAGGGTTTACTATAATATCCTATAATTGACTTATTGGCCTAGTATCTTAGGTTACAAGACACTGTAAGTGGACAACCGAACACGATCCTCCTTAACTTTAGGTTAGCTAAAAAAATTCACAAGACTCGAACTCTCTCACCACTCGAGAAGAAATAGACCGACAAAGCAGACCCTCCGAAAGTCACAATCAATTTCAAACTCTCACAGCCCGGCATCCCCGTGGTCCCCTGCCACGTAATTTACTCACTAATCTTGTCTGGTCAAATCAAAATTACCCCCCATTGAATTAGTCCCCCCCTTAGATCTTCCCCCGATTCTCAAGTCACGGACATTGGAGTGCCACCTTTTCGCACCCTTCTGATGCCGTGCTTAACAAAGTGCCGACATCATCGAAACCGATCCATCCTCTCCGAGAAGGAGGGATAGGGAGAGGGAAAAGAAAAGAAAAGAAAAGGAGGACGGATTTTAGAAAAGGCGCAGGCCGGGTTCTCGGATGATGAAACCGGGAAGCAAAAGCATGCTTCGGGGTTCGCCAGCGAAAAGCGCTTTTCCCCCACTTTTCCAAAGGCAGGCGATAAGCGAGTTGTGCGCGAATCGCACGTAAAGCGTCCCTCCGACGCATGGGGACCGTTGGTTCGCTCCCCCCCATGCGAGGGTGGGGCCGATC